>JACXGJ010001235.1:0-89835 GCA_016801105.1 Esox niger
GTTCACTCTACTGGCCCACACAACACTGTCTTCACTGGTGTGTTCACTCTACTGGCCCACACAACACTGTCTTCACTGATGAGTTCACTCTACTGGCCAAGCAAAATGTTGTCATCCCACTTAAACTTAAAACACTTTGCAACATTCTTCAAACATTCAAAAAATGGGGGTTGGAGGATTCCCAGAATCAGTGGGGAATAAGCAGGAAATCCAAAGCTCTCTGACCAGGAAGGATCCTTCTCTTCAAATGGGCAAACACACCATTTCTATTTAATTGAAAAGGCTTTACTGGCATGGAAAATTCTAAGGGTAAAGGCACTGCAAATGTCATTGTTAAGCAATAAGTCACAAGGTTGTGTGATATAGCGTCAATATATCATGGCCAAAATCAGTTGTGCATGACACATTGCAAAGTGCTTTGCCACAGCACACCACAGACTGCTGATTACTTATTACTATTATAAACAGGTTACCAATGCAATCATAACGCTAAGATGTTATGTCATACCCGTGTTATGTCATACCTGTTTTATTATGTATATACAACATCTTTCAAACAATCAGCACCAATCAGCAAACAACTCGGTTTACAATATTTGCTAAGTAAAATCTTTCTGTCTTTGCAGCACCTCTTTCACGTTCCTCTCTTTTATTCTTTCCCTAAACTCTTAACAGGCGGGTAAATATACACTGAGATTAAATCTGTGGAAAACACCAGACATTTGTCTGGACATATAAGGGTCTCTTGAAGGATGTGCTGGAATGCATCATACTGTAGCTGGGGGTGTAAGCTATGAAAACCCCCTTCTCACGCACACTCCTAACAACAGAGACACATTCTAGACCTCACAGGGCGTGGGGAGAGATGATCTTTTACCTCAATCCAACCGTACTATGTGTGATAAACTGAAACACACAAGTATAACAGAACCAGAGTGTATGTAAATGATCAGTACGACAAGTAGCCTGGTGGATGCTGGCCAATAGACCCCCCCCCCCAGGTTGGAAAAGCAGTTTACATGGTTGAGCTTGTAAAATTGCCTGTTAAATTGTTCTGACTATGTAAACGTACAGAGAATGGAATATCTCAGCAGCTCTGAAACTTTCCTAAATTAGTTGGAGCCACAGTTTCTTTTGTTTTTCTACAATATTGCTGTAACAATCCAGAGGAAATGATGGTCCTTCAAAAAGCTTGTATCAATTAAGCCTGGCAATTGTTCAAACAGACTCACTATAATCTTTTGACCTCTTACTATGTACAGTTCATATCTTGTCCTATAGATGAGGTGATGTCCATTGACCAGAGTGACCTGAAGGAGATTCTGGAGAACCACATCCTGAAGCATAAAATCACTCTGGGAAAGCTTTACAACGGACAGCGCCTGGAGACCATTGGCGGGAGATTCCTCAGAGTCTTCATTTACCGTACAGTAAGTGTCTGTGTGCTTACCTGCATGCATTGGTGGGAGTCATTCCCTTGTCTCTAAGCAGCAGGTCATCAACAGTGGGTGTCTGCCACACACCAGTCATATCACTTAACCCAAACTATCCATCTTCTGGAGTAACTGTAAGGCCAATAACTCAAGAGCATTCAGGCTTGATGTCCATGCCTTATAATGATTTTTCAGCTTCAAAGTTCAACTAGTTTGTTTCTTATGCTAGCTTACCTAAAATACCCAAATATTTAATCAAATTTCATGCTTATTTGTTAACATTTGGTCATAAATCTGTCAAAATTTTTGTTAAGTATGTGAGAACTAGGTTATTTACTCTCCAATTACAGTTGAAGTCGGAAATTTCCGTATTCTTAGGATGACATGATAGAAACCCACTTTTCAACCACACCACAGATGTCATGTTAACTAACTGGAGTTTTGGCAAGTCTGTTAGTATGTGTACTTTGTTCATGACACAGGTCAAGTGCTTACAAACAGATTATTTCACTTATTATTCAATATACCCCCGTTTCAGGGGTCAGAAGTACACTAAGTTGACTGTGCCATTAAACAAAATTCACCCAACTTATTATGGGTAGCTTGTGGAAGGCTACCCAAAATGTTTCACCCAAGTTAAACAATTTAAAACCAAATACAAATTGAGCGTATTTTTACATTTGACCCACTGGGAAATAAACCGTTCTCTACCATTGTTCTGACATTTCACATCCCTAAAATAAATGTGTGATCCTAACGGAACTAAGACAGGAAATGTGTACACGGATTAAAAGTCAGGAACTGTGAACAAGTGAGTTTAAATGTATTTGGCATACAGAGGTGTACAGTATTTAAACTTCTGACTTCAATTGTAAATATTGACCATCAGAAAGCAAGACCTAATAAGAAAATACAAGTATTGAAAATGTTTAATCTCAACTGTAATAATATTCAGGGTATTCATAATATTTTTTGAGAATTGACTTAATTTCATAAAAAGATTTATGATATAACTCATTGAATATTTATGTACTATTGGGTTGGGAAGAGCATAATGTAAGTTTCCAAAATAGTTGGAATTTCAATAAGAACAGAATGCAATAATGTGCTAACCATTTAAATTCCATATTCAATAGACAATAGTACATAGACAACATATCAAATGTTATTTTTGATGTTTTATTGTTTCTTGAAAAATAAATGCCCACTTTAAATTTGACATACATGTTTGGGCAATTCACAAATATCAGTTCTTCCACAATGTGTATGATCAGATTTAGTCTGTAACATATGGCCAGATTTAGTCTGTAATGTATGGTCAGATTTAGTCTGTAACATATGGTCAGATTTAGTCTGTAATGTATGGTCAGATTTAGTCTGTAATGTATGGTCAGATTTAGTCTGTAATGTATTGTCAGATTTAGTCTGTAATGTATGGTCAGATTTAGTCTGTAATGTATGGTCAGATTTAGTCTGTAATGTATGGTCAGATTTAGTCTGGAATGTCTGGTCAGATTGATTCTGGAATGTCTGGTCAGCTTTAGCCTTAATAAAACAAGTTGTTCCAATGATGATGCCAACCAAAGAAACAGCCTTGCAGAATTCTGACTGCAGATCAAGAAGAGATCATTTTCTATAATTGTGGACATTCATGTTCGGTTAGGCCCACCTGGAGTCAGGTCTTTTACTCGTATACCCTCCGTCCTGTCGTCGCTAGGCAGTGTGCATAGAGAACTCTTGCCTTGTGCGCGGCAGCAAGGAGGGCAGTAATGGAGCGCTCCACCTGATGAGAACCCTGTTGAAGCCAGCTGGGGCCTCCATGTTCCAGATCCTCACTGACCATGGGGGATTCAGGTACACTGCTTGGGGACAGAATGGCTGTTTGGTTTGGCCTGGTACCAGATTTGTATTTGTGTCTGCAAGCAAATTCATCTGAGGAGATTAAGTACATACGGATCTGAGATTAACTTTACTAAATAGAAAAATGTCAAAGTACTGAGAATTATATATTCCACTTCATATTAAGTAACTCTGGGCCTATGTTTTGGTTGTAGAATCTTCTTGTCCCTGATGGAGTCTGCTGGTCTGACTGATCTGCTCAAACAGGAAGGAGATTACACTCTGTTTGCTCCCAGTGATGAGGCCTTTGCTGGCGTCAGTGAACGTGATCTGGCTCTGCTCAGAGGTTATTCTCTTTCTGAGACTCTTAAACATTCTATTACAGCATAGTGGTCAAGAAGAACTCCAGATGTTAATTCATTTTGGAGGGTACTGTTGCTACCGTATTTTCAAAAGGTTATGATGTGAAAGAAACTCTTATCTGTTAGAGTTGCAAACTAATCTCATTCCCGGTCAGGTCTGGTAGAACAATATGTCAAACATGGCCTTAGACTAAAAAGAACTAAAATATCTGGGGAAATTCTTGGTCCATTAAACATAGGTTAAATCGGC
This sequence comes from Esox niger, assembly GCA_016801105.1. Classification (NCBI taxonomy): domain Eukaryota; kingdom Metazoa; phylum Chordata; class Actinopteri; order Esociformes; family Esocidae; genus Esox; species Esox niger. Next base: position 3,885 of record JACXGJ010001235.1, read on the forward strand.
TTGCTCTATCAACCGATCTTCACCCACAACACCTTTCTACAAATGTCTTGTGCACTCAAGCCCCAATAACTATTTGGAGCCATGCCTGGCAATATTTTGATAATCTGAAATCAAATGTTGACCCAGTGTCCCATAGAATTGTATGGTCCCTCCCAGTTAGGCCAATATTTTGCTGTGCCATTCTTATAAGCACTCTGTAAAATATCGGATGAAGTTGACCAGATAGGGCCAATTATATAGGCGGCTTTGCCACATGCCATTTTTGTGGTATGTACTACAGTATGTGCGTGATTCTATGTACTATCATTCCATGGTGTCTTGTTTGTCCTGGCTAGGTAATCAAAACGCCCTGCGTACCATCCTGCTCTACCACTTCAGCAATGGCGTGTTCATCGGAGGAGGTCTTGAGACTGGAGTGACCAACCTTCTCAAGTCTCTCCAGGGCAACAACCTCAGAGTATTGCATGTGAGTCCAGATGTCAACACACAACATGGTTGTTAATGTAAAAATAATTGTAATGTCTAATGTGTTTTCTGTTAACATCAGCAAAAAACTTTGCAAGATCCTGAAAGATATTGTGTAATGTTTGTGTTGAAAATCAAGAGCCTTTTGCCGGGTCCACTTAGTATTAACGACAGCTGCAACTCTTAGACATCAACAGTAATGCAAACAGACATTTTAATTAGTATTTTCTGCTATAATTTCATGAAGCACTTCCACATGTTTGGGTTTAAAATACTTTTGAAATAATGGTAATCTAATGACTAAGAAACCAAAGATGCATTTGTTGGCTTTCCCAGAGACATTGGGGAACTTTGTCTACTGTAAGCTGACTAAACAAAGCTCACACTGGCCCAATGCTTATCATTTCATACAACTTTGTCTTATTTAGATTTTTAGCTTTCAGTTTCACAGCAATGGCAATCTAAAGCAGAAAGCCGGCAGAGTCCTTGGATGCTGGTATTTAGCTTGGCATTTGATGTGGGTCTGGAACACATTTGTCCATAAGTGACTGTATTGCATTGTTTATGGTGCGAAAAATCACTTTACCAACTGCAATGAATTATTATTACTATTACCATACACATCATTTGATACGATAGGCTACGCTCTTCTTATTGGTCAGGTGAAATTGCAGGCTTTTTACTGGACTTTTCAAAGACGTGTTGAAATGTAGACCTGACATATTTTGTGCTTTTGTGGGAGGCTCCCACACTACAGACTGATAATAACTAGTTTGATGACAGAAAACTAGCAATTATTAACAACTAACGTGCACAGACACAGCTCTGCTGTGGGGTGGAAAAATTGCTATTGATTGACTTTCAATATAGAGTACTTGTACTCCAATTTGATTTGGTTCTGCCTACAACAATTATGACAGACTCAATTTTACAAAGTTAGATTTATTTTGGTTTGTAACATTGGAAAGAGGCTGGTGTTCTGTTGATTAGTGACATTTACGTTTAGGTCTCTTTGGTTTGAGTGGGGTAGCGGTCAGATCTCTACTCAAGCTGTCAGTGTATGTTGATCTTCTCTCCTTCTTTCCACCAGGCCAACAACACAGTCAGGGTGAACACAGTTGAGGTCCCTGAACACGATGTCATGGCCACTAATGGTGTCATTCACTTTGTCAAAACCCTCCTCTACCCCAGAGGTAAAACTGGCACAAACCTCCCTGTGGAGAACTCAATCCACTCTGATTGTACTGACTAGGGTTAAGAAACACTATACAGGAAATAATATGCTTAGGCACTGTTTGAATGACTCATTATGTCTAACCAGTCTGGTCTTTAGGAAATACATAACTTAGATTACATTTTCAACAGCAATATTCCTACATGTTACCTTTGCTTGAAGTAAACTACAATGCTTTACTAAAATAGATAGTGTTTTATCACTTCGCAACAACGTATCATATATTATGAATGCTACATTCTGTAGTATTACCAGTAGGTCTAATGCTTTGTGTATTTAATCTAATGTACTATTACCAGTAGGTCTAATATTCTGTGTATTTATCCTAATGTAGTATGACCAGTAGGTCTAATTCTCTGTTTATTTATTCTGATGTAGTATTACCAGTAGGTCTAATGCTTTGTGTATTTATCCTAATGTAGTATGACCAGTAGGTCTAATATTCTGTGTATTTATCCTAATGTAGTATGACCAGTAGGTCTAATTCTCTGTTTATTTATTCTGATGTAGTATTACCAGTAGGTCTAATATAGCTGTAAAACCCTATGTATTTACTCTAATATACAGTGATGTGTTATAAGTAGCTCTAATGTTAGTGATGTTTTGTCCTGTAGAGCTGCCAGTTGGTGACTCTGACCTCTTGGGCCTGCTGAGAAGACTCATCAAGTACCTGGAGTTTAAGGTGCTGTAACAGACCACACCCACATAAAGGAACAAACCACACCCACATAAAGGAACAAACTACACCCATATAATGAAAAAGGACAAGACACCAAATCCACCTTATTTAAACAGGCCAAGCTATTCTGACAAGTAAAATGAGATCCCTGAACTAACAACATTCGATGAACGTCTAATTCTTTGTTACAAAAGGACAAAGACAGTGCAAAACTCATCAAACAGGAATATATTCGTGTTCATGATATGTGTGGAAAAATAATGGTTTACAATCTGTCATCTTTTTATTCATTAACAGTTTGTATCAGGATTCAGATATCAGGAAATCCCCCTTACGTTCATGAGTGAGTACAAATGTATTAGTCCAAGTCTTAGATGTCCTGTGTATCTTTTTGCATTGCAACACCTCTGACTAAGTGCTGTGTCCTTCTATGGCCTTCAGGAAGGACGGTCACACGTGTCATTGAGAGTGGTAAGTTACATTTAAAGGATTTAATGGATTGAAACATCCGCCATGCATAAACACTAAATATTTTCTGGTATATTCATTCTGCATGATGCTGTACTGCATATTACAATCAGTCTTGAAAAGAGACGAATACATTGTGCTACAAGAGCTGAAGAGTTGGCACATCTACAATAAAGAGGATCCCAGCATTCCACAAGATTTAAGTCCATTAGGAAACATTTTATATATTCAGGTAATTACATTACAGACAGCAACAAGAAAGGACCTGCTGTCAGAGAGGACCAGACACCTGGGGAGGTTTTTATCTGTTGTGGATTTAAAACTCTATTTAATTAAGTCTCAATCCTTAACTTTGATTTGTGCTGTACTCTGATGTACTCTGATCTCTGACATCACAGAGACATGTGCATGGAAGCTCATGTTTATGCAGTCAGTCAAGTAAAGCTTCTGATAGATATTTCCAACTTTATGGGGAGAACTGATTTTTGAAGAAGGCCTTTAGTTGGAAGGTATCTTCAAAGGACATAACTTCATCTCATCTTGTCATATGATTTTTTTTACAGACAATGAAAGATTGTTGTTAAGTCTAATTTAGTGGATTTAAACCATGAATTTTAATATTGCACACTGTGTCTCTTTTCATCTCCATTTACACACTATGTGTCTCTTTTTATCTCCATTCACACACTATGTGTCTCTTTTCATTTCCATTTACACACGATGTGTCTCTTTTTATCTCCATTCACACACTTTTCATCTTCATTTGGATCAGATCCTACCAGTTTGCTATTTTAATGCTATGTTCCTCAATTATCCATTTGTTGTTGTTTATTACATTTGTTAAACTTGTCTTCTGGTTCTGTCTGAAGTGCCTGATGTCACCAAGGTGACCAGGGTAATTGAGAGGGACCCTTCCCTCACCAAGGTGACCAGGGTAATTGAGAGGGACCCTTCCCTCACCAAGGTGACCAGGGTAATTGAGGGACAGCCAAAGCTCACTAAGGTAAAGCTCTCCAACAACACAAGTAACAACATTTGTTACAACCCATTTGTCAATCGTTGTACCCCCAAAATCACCCTGTCCATCCGGAGAGGCACTTCACTGTATAAATCTAATACACTGTTATTATTAGGTCACCAGAGTCATTGAGGGGGATCCTTCAGTCACCAAAGTAACAAGGGTGATCTCAGGTACGTACCTCAAAGGCACAGAGTACTTGACTTCTCTATGTTTGTTGAACATTGGGTACATTTAGTCAAATAAACATGTGTAGGTTTATCGTCACTGTGTAGTGTAATGAGTAACTATATGTCACAGCTATGGGATGCTGAGGGAATCATAGGTCTGCATACATGTGTTCAATCATAGGTTTGCATATGTGTGTTGAATCATAGGTCTACATACGTGTCTGTTGAATCATAGGTCTACATACGTGTCTGTTGAATCATAGGTCTACATACGTGTCTGTTGAATCATAGGTCTACATACGTGTCTGTTGAATCATAGGTCTACATAAGTGTCTGTTGAATCATAGGTCTACATACGTGTCTGTTGAATCATAGGTCTACATACATGTGTGTTGAATCATAGGTCTACATACATGTGTGTTGAATCATAGGTCTACATACATGTGTGTTGAACCATAGGTCTACATACATGTCTGTTGGATCACTTGTCAAGGTGTATGACTGATGTAATATTTCAACATGATATTATGCGCAGGTCCTCAGTACTCCAGCAGCAGTAGCTCCAGCCGCACTATCTCTGAATTTGATCTGGAAGGTCAGTTACATTACCCCCCCGATTGTTAAATGATAACAAAGGAACACATAAAAGCAGGTTAAGTTGAAGTACATTTTGCACACAATATGTAGCAGAACTGCCTGCCACATTTCCAGTGTTTTTTTGGACATGTTTTTATTTCCATCTGTGACAGCGAGTCAAATCTCTGAATCTGTCCTGATTAAAATCCATGTGTCCTCACTTGATTATGTCGGGTTTGGTAATGATTAATGCCAAAGAATAAGAAATGCATCACTGCATTGATGATAATGAAGGGCACTGTATAGTCACTAAGTTTTGGGTTCTATAAGATTTCTATTTTCCTTCACAGAGGGAAACCCAAGACGGGTCCCTGGCAGGAGAATTCCAGGTAAAACAATATTCCTCGATAAGATCCACATATTAGACAATCTTGGAGGAATTCAAAGACAATAGAAATGGATTGAAGAGCTATCATTGAGCATTGCCTTGAATGGGGCTTTCCATTCTAGAAATATGAATACTTTTGTTTGGATTGTATGGTGATCTGTTTTCTTTGTTCCTAGCTGGCACTAGGAGGAGAGTCAGACCAGAGGAACAAAGAGCATAAGCAGCGACAGACCAGGTGACTGAAGCTACACCAACAACCAGAAAAGGACAGCACCAAAAATAATGACCACAAACATATCTTTCATTCAAACGCTACACTCTAAATGATGTGTGTGTGTGTATGTGTCTATATGTGTGTGTGTTTCTGTGTGTGGGGGGTATGTGTGTAGACATACATTACTTGAAAATGAGACAGTAAAGCCATTTGCTAAATAAAACAAACGTCATTGGTCCATGTAGACAACTAAAAGCCATCAATATTTGTAAATAATGTACACATATTTGTGGGTTTTGGGGGTATATAACATTTGGCAGATTTGAAGCCAGTAGGAAGTATAAAAATGATCTACAACACCAAGCTATTTTAAGCCTTGGCCAGATGTTCAGGTGATACAACAGGAATATTGGGAATATTTTGTAATTTACCTCTGCATGATATCGCTTTTGTGTTGTTCTCATTGAAAAAAGATTTTAATGATTACTATTTTCTGTCTATAATGTAGGCCTAGATTCAATCAGATTTAGCTTTTGACGATAACATTTGCAGTTTCTGAGGTGTAACTGCTTTTCAACTATCAAATCAGTGAGTGGCTGCTCTGCTCTTAGTTGTCTTGAAGCCACCTGTGTAAGCTTTATAGCCTATAGAAATAATGATACTCATTAAACAAAATAATAAGGATTTTATAGGCTGCTTATGATTACCCAATTGACAGTATATCTAATCATATTGTTCACAATAACCTAACCAGCTTTAACACACAAAACTGCATTTGCATTAGACAGCTCAATTTCACCTCTCACAAAATAAAATTATCTTCTGTAACCGTGTCAGCGAAAGCAGATCTGATTGAATTGGGCCCTAGATTCTTGAACTGTAAAGTCTTTCTACCACTTGTAATTTCTGTTATGATCTCTATGTCCCAATGTGTTTATTCTCTTTTTCTAACCATTCAGAAATCGATCTTGTCTTTGCATTTAGATGTTTAAAAAAATGCAACATTCTGACAACGTGAACTTTTAACACATTTTCAGTAGCTTTTTTACTGCATTTTTTGAACGTTTTTTTTTCAATAAAATGTATTCTGGATATGAATTGTTTCTTTTGACATTACCCTTTTATTAAAACATCCATAACATTTCAAAAAGAGGTACACTTGTAAAGGGTTTCAAACTAGTTTTACAAAACCTGGTAAGGATAATGTAATAATTAGTAAATCCATGATTAAGTGTTTATAAATAGTAGTATTGCATTGTTCAAATTTAGAGACAATATATAACTCCAGTTAAAACATTTTCCTTTAAATCGCACACACAGCACATTAGCTAGCGGAGTACATTCAGAAGTAAATTTCAGACAATTCAAACAGTTATTGTTTTTGCACTGTATAGTAAATTACGGAGCTCATTATCAGTCCTCGATTATAAAATATCTTGGATAGAATTGCATCTTATGTTCCGATGTATATTTGATTGGTTAGTGTAGAATTGTAGGTTGTGTTACATGTACACCGGTGTTTTTGATATCAGATCTTTTTCAAAGCAGAAAAAAAAGAGCAGGATTGAGTTGCCTTGGTGACTACAACCATAAAATATAAACATAACCACATGATCCTGGAGGAGGAGATTTAATGAACTGGCAGTAATATGGATCGGATCAGAAGGTTCACATGCTGACTACTGAGGGCCCAGTGGATTGGAACATATAAAATATGTTCCAATCTATAAACACACCTCCATTTTGAAGCATTGATTTGTAAAACTCATAGTAAATATCAGAAATGTTATTTAATTAATTGGCAAATTGGTCATGATTCTTGCTCACAGTTGTCAGATGATTTTGAAAAAAGAACAGCAAAAGCACAGCAAATTGAATCTTCACTCTCCAATTTTATTGTTGGAGGGACATTGTGTCATATATAAATAGTAACTTCATTAATTATCTCCTTATCATCATTATGAATTGAAAAATGCATAACTACTATTGTTTTCATTGTATCACATCAAGCTTGGGGAAATATAATAGCTTGTGTCAGCTTGTCTTGTTTATGCTCCATTTTCCAATATCCCAAAAAATCCTTTTTATTGAAGGAAAACATTTCATAAATTTGACAGAAGACATTCTAGTAGGGCATCCAGTGATCAATGATTGTTTTTGGAAAGCTAGACATGAGGAAAGTCATATTCAGGTTGTCATGCTAAACAAAGCTAATCATTGCAAAACCTTGCAAAACAACATTGGCAGCGTATTGCTAACCAATCTTATGTGTGAGTATTTGCTGAGTGTTTGTAAACAAGCCACTGCTGTGTGGGATTTGTGAAATACATGAAACATGTCAAATTTTTTCAGACGGGAGGAATATATAGAGTGTTTTGCAACTGTGGTAAAGATCATATTTCCGACTCACCTGAACACATTATTAGGCCAGAAGATGTCAAGGTGTATAGGATTAGGGCTGTGCAGCAGATCTTTTAAGTGGAGCCAATGAAGAGAGAACACTGTAAGGGGCATGTTTGCTAATGTGGTTGTACCCCAGCCCATTGAAAATGTAATCTATCATTCAAAAATCTAGACATACTCATTGTGTAGAAAGTAGCATTTAATAGCATTTCTTGAAACAGTAATTATTTTGACCGAAGTGCCCAATAACCGAAATAAATGTATTGTATTTTCAGTTGACAAGCATTATTATTGAAGTTTACAGTGGATGGAAGATGCCAACATCCTAGGCTGCTTATGAGCCTGCGAAAAGATGTGGGCTCTGATTTTTAAAGTGGGTTTTTGATGTCCTATTCAAAATCACATTATTTCCTATTGCAAGAAGCAAAGGGTAGTATGCTACATCTTAACTTGAGGTTAGATGTTTATGAATAATGACATCAAGGATGTCAATAGATTTTATAAATGGATCCTGGAACTAGCTAGCACTAAAAAGTGTTCTTCTATGAAGAAAGCCTGAAGAACCATTTATTGTTCTAAAAAGCTCTTAAATGATTCACCATTTAAACACTATTTAACAAACATAAATGTCCCCATGCTTTGTTGATTAGAAAAGAGCAATTGACTTAATTGGTTTGAGGGTCTGCTGTACAAATGCAAAGAAATCGCTGTTAGAAAAACATATACTGGACAAGATGGTAGGTGGGGGCCTTTTGTTCTTTTTTGTTTCTTTAGTTCACTTCTTCTGTGTAGATTTTTTTGTCTTTTGAAAGGAAAAAGTAGGACAGAACCATACTTATATGTTACTGTTCCTTCTTGAATAATTGGGGGGAAATGCTCACAATTGACATTCACTTCTATTATCCTTTTGTATTCAATATATATATTTTTGTTTTTGTTTATTTGTCACACATCAACAAACTTTGCATTTTGTGTACAGTGTACAGTTGCATGTTCTCTTGTTGACTATAAAGCAGTTAGTTATTTCCAAAAGTGAACAGAGTCACTATTCTAGCAGCCTGACATGCAGATGTGGCTGGTGTGAAATGGCAAGTTTGCCAGTCAGTTAGAGATCAGGGTGTAATTCCCAGGATCACATCTCCCAGCAGCAGAGGACTATATTACTACTGACGTGTTGTATTCTAACTTTAGTAGACAACTATAAACACAGTGGCAACTGGTCATTTTGTTCATATTCATATGGAACATTTCTGCCAGAGTTATTATCATTGATTGGCAGGATGTTTTCCATCATGCATCTCCACTTTCTGCTTCTCAGACTGTCAGCAACCATAACATTTCCCTGTATTTACTGTAGTTAAGGTCTTTTTTCCGCATTTTGAAGGAACTTTTTTCCACTGACAGGACTTTCTCTTTCCCCATCCCCCTTCACCCCATCAGCTCTACTCTTCTCCCCGCTCTCCTGTCTACCCTCCCACACCGTCTCTTCTCCCCATCCTCACTTCCTCTACCATGTCCCCTGTTGCTAGTCTCTCCAGAATTTCCACAGGCCTCTGATTTAGTGTGTTAGCATAATACCACACATGGGCAAGGGATCTGTGATGGTCATTACTGCTGGGTTTAACCAGAGCCATGACACTGGGAACTCTAGATGCTCACCCACTAAGACATTGACTATAACCCACATGACTCTCTCTTCCTACTTAAACACTCTCCCCATGGGACCCTTGGGACCTACATTTTAAAACTCTTCCAAAAGAATCCATAGATTGCAAGCAACTATACAAAATGGGTTGAAAAACCTCCCAAGCCTCTCCATTGAAAATGTTTTATATGTCAACTAATAATTTTAGCAGCCTTATTTTTGACCAGTTTTTTGCATGAATTCTTTGAATCATCACATTTTTCACTGTATCAAAAACTCGGGGGATCTTAGAGTTCTCGCAGATATTTCTAATACATTTTGTGTATTTGATCCTACAAGCATGAAGTGGTAGTTAGTGTAATTAGGTGGAAGGTTGCCGTCTGCCACTTGGTAGTCTCACTAAAGAGCTTCCTTCTTGTCCTGTCATCAGTTTTGGAGATCTTTGCATTGTCGTTGATGTGCCATATTCCCTCCAGTTCTTAGTGATGGTCTTCACTGGCCTTCCGTGAGAATCGATCCCATGACACTTGCTCTGCAATCTTTCAAGGTTTTAACTGCATGTGACTAGAGGTTACATGCCTTCTCAAAGGAAAAGGCCAGGACAGCTTGAGAACTTTTCTGTCCATTCCTTAGATCTTCTGCTGGTGTAAACAGTACATCAGAAACCTGGCAGCATGTAACAGCTTCGAGCTTGGATAAATCCCAAATTACCCCTTATTGACTATGTAGCGTGCTACCTTTGATCAGGGATATATTGACTTTGGTGAATAGTAGTGCACTAAATTGGGAAGAAGCAACCATTTGGGACACACAGGATGGATTTCACTAACACATACAGTATCTCCTTAGGCATTGTCTTCTCTTTATGAACAGGTACTGGGGAATGTATAATTATTACCACATAAAAAAAGCTTTTATAGGGGTTGTTAAAAGCCTTTGAGATGGAAGGCATGTGTGTTTGGTACTTTACGTGTAGATATCAGCTGTCAAAAAGAAAGATGTTTCAGGACTGAACTGATCTTTTAGATTCATACAGTACATGTGCAAATTATTAATCAGCCCTAGGCCTTTGTAAAGAACTCATGTTTATATCTTTGTCATTAGAAGCTGCTTTCTTTGACTTGGAACACTTATGGTGAGACGGTAGCTTTGTCAAAATTCGATGATGATATAGTCTGTGTTTTAGTCAGGCTTGCTGGTACATTATATCTCAACAAGGAATAGGTTTGTTACCATCTATCATTCTTGCATTCACATGTAAACTCAGCTAAACTCTGATGAAATTTTTTTAGTAACACATGATATACAGTGTAAAAGGAATCACCATGTTGCTTATTGCCCTTCTATCCTCTGAGCCCCCCACTGACAACATGAGCCTTTACAGAGAAACTGAACCAGTTTTTTTATTGCTCCCACATTCCTCATGTCAGCCCCGCTCAGTCGAGAGGCCCTCCTTGCTAACAAAATTGCACCATATGCCCTACATAGCGCACTCCATTTGACCAGAGCCCTTTGGGCCAATTCACTGACTAGGGAACATGCTGCCATTTGAGACAGACTTGCCTTTTTAAGACAGAAAGGATGCATCCGTTGTAAAGTCAAAGGAGAACTAAATCCCTGACTTCAAGCTTTGGCTTGGCATCCTAAGTGTCGATGTCAGCATGCCGCAACATTTACTTTCCTTAAAACACATTACAGTTCTGGAAGCTAAGCAGTTTTACTGACTGTTGGGCAGTACTGCAAAGGAGCTCTACTGGGGTCTTGAGAATGCAGTAAGTTCTTAGGTGCAATGCCAGAAGTATATAAAGCAAACTTAACTTAAAGCATTTAGTTAAGCATTCATTTTAGATCAATAAGAGGTTGTGTCGTGGTTATCCAGACAACCTTACAACAACCACTGTTTACTGGGAACTCATATTAGTTGCTGTATTAGATCATGTTAAATCTTCCTGTCAGAGCCATGGCAAGCATGTGCATCATTAGGTAATGGGATTAGCAGTCTTGCTAAGGCCTCTGACATGACTGAGTGGGTTCTCACAGCCGCTGTAGGACTCTTCCAGTCCAGTTCAACCTGTCATCTGTTCAGACAGAGGTAGGAGGCTGGTGGAAACCGCGGCAGCCCCTCGGTCAATTAGCAGACAACCAAAATAATTCCACAGGCTACCCCATCCATCCGCCATCCCATCCCTAAGGATGGGTAGCTACCAGACCTCAGAAATGTCACCTTTTAAAAAAGCGTATACAATTACTTTGCTGTTTCATAGCTATTTCATCTAGTAAAATGTTGCCACTATTACAGGATAGTGCAGTTGTCCCACCTATCCAGCTCCATCTGACCCCTTTTCCTGCTTCCAAAATCAAAGAAAATGTTTCATGCATTTTAAATTAATTTATTGTGTGACATTTGTAAATGGACATTGGAAAAAATACATTTGATATGGCAAAGATTGTTTGCATATTTTTTTTCAATAATGTACTAAAACTACCATCGTAACTTTGAAATGTTCTCCATTCCATTGCTTCATGGTGTCACAGAGAGGAACAGATTCAACAGTTGCACAATATTGTGAGAGCTGAAAGCAAGCCAAAACATATCGCCAGAGCAACATAAATGGAATCCAATAAATAATCCTTCTCAGCTCAGCTGTGGCCCTGCAATAGGAAAGCTAGTGCAGTAGTTTTTATCTTATTTTTACTAATGCTACGTGGCCAAAAATGTGGTTTAGACTTACTATAAGCCATGTATTATTCCTCTTGTTTCCCTTTATGACCGGGAGTAATGTTTCTCAGAACCCATATAATGTCTAATTTAAGTCTTGATTACTTATGGAGATATTTTTGTTTCTGGTTTTGGTCAGGTTCCTGATTTATTAAGCCCTAATTTAATGTGTTGAATGTCAGAAAAATGTATATTTCTAAGCACGGCTCTCTATTTACAATGTTACTTTGCAATATGGCTCCTGTAGAAATCCACTCATAGTTGACACATATCAAGTAATTGTATCCAGTTAAAGACAGTAATGCTTTCTGTATCTTGGTTTACAGCATTTTCAAAAGCCACAGAGATACAATAGTCCTAGAGTGTATCACAGGCACATCTATCATATTAAGTCAGCCAGCGTATGCAGACGTTATTGAATCCAATCACTGACGCCCCAGTATTAATGGAGACCATGTCATGTTGTTCTGGCAACAATTGATGGGGAGGAATTTATTACTCTGGAAAAATATGTATTTTATTAAAACTTCTATTTGTTTAAACTCGTTGATGGATGCACAGTGGAAGACAAATCCATCTGAGGAATCTATAGAGAGGGGAGGCAGTGCATTTGCCCTGGGGCCCATAGCGCACGCAGGCCCTCAAACAATGTGTAGGGTGGAAAATGGGCCCTTGTTTGTTACCTCAGCAATATGCTATTATTCAAACAACACAAAAAAGATGAATGTGGTGCCATTTACTATATATGCCCTCAAAAGGTCAAAACCTACTCCGTCATGGTTTTCATTTTCTTGGATAAAATAGTCACTAGCAATCTACAGTATAACAAATGATATGCTTATTCTAAAGGTACATACATCTATAGAAACTACAAATAAACTATTAAAACTATTCAACAAAATTAATAATTTCTTATTTTCTTTGGTATTTGTTTCATATACAGATACGCAAGGATGATTGTTGGGTAGTACAGGTGCAGGTCATATCATTAGAATACCATCAAAAAGTTGATTTATTTCAGTAATTCCATTCAAAAAGTGAAACTTGCATAATGTATACAGTCATTCAACACAGAGTGGTATATTTCAAGTGTTCATTCCTTCTAATATTGATGATTATACCTGACAACTAATGAAAACCCCAAAATCCGAATATTTACACTGGACTTCAAGCAACATGGATTCTGTGCCTCTCCTCTCTTCCTCCAGAGTCTGGGACCTTGAAATAAAAAAACTTTTTGATGATATTCTAATTATATGACCAGCACTTGCATGTTGTTGTTCAATGTCAAGTCGAAAGGCGGGCCATCAAGGCCAGCAAGCACTTTTCTGCTGGCCTAGTGATGTCAGAATCAGACAAAAATATTTGTATAATTTTTTAAATATATTTCCATTAACACTTTACAATGTTCATTCCCATCAGTCTATTAACCACGTGTCAATGCTATTCTTCCTCAGTTGCACTGCTTCCATTGCAGCTCTTATATAGTAAATCAGATCTTCAATCAGATCTTTCAATCAGATCTTTCAATCAGATCTTTCACCTGTGGTGTTTCCATGTGAAAAATCTACCCTGAGGCCTTTAGAATTTTGAATGAATCCCCTCTGCTGGAGAACCAAATGGGGACGATGTTGTTGATTGTCATATTCTTTAACCAATTCAATTTCAAGAGCTTTCTTTGACGGAGCCATCTAGCTTACCTAGCTGCCTTTATTAGTGTTTTCGTGTGGTGTGCTCGGAGGGCCACTTAACAAATTGAAGTAAAACTAGCCACATCTATGTTTTATTAATACTTTTTTGACATTTAGATTTTTAGATGTGCATGCTTTAGATTTTTGGTTTAGATTTTTACTTGTTGTTTTTTAAATTGCTTGTTGTTTTTTAAATTGCTAAAGGAGGAAAATAGTGGATTTGGTGGAGGATTCGGTGGCAAAAAATGTTGATCTGGAAATTGTGAGGGTTGACCAACCCTGCAGCTATCAGCTCTGTCCCAGTCAGAAAAGGATTTATGTGGCATTTTCAATCAATCAAATATGAAAAGTACACCTGGCTTACAGCGCCAAAACAACATTGTTGTTGTGAGTTAGTTCTTGTTTCTATGGTAATGACATTGATTTGGGCTATCCAATGTTTTTTGTGATGCAACATTCAGTCATACTACGTAATAATGATTCATCCTTGATGGTTTCAGTCACCGTGTATTTATGTTGCTCTTTGACCTCTCAACTTACCCAATACAATAGCCATATTAACTAATTAAACTGTAAAATCCAAAACATTGTTGGTAAACTATATATACACCTAAATGTGTGTGTGTGTGTGTGTGTGTGTGTGTGCATGCGCCTGTGTGCACTCGCTTCACAAATAGTAACTAGCGTGCACTGGGGACCGTCATTATAGCGTGCACTGGGGCCCGTTGTAATTACCTTACGCCTGTGCTCTACATGACAATAGCCTATAGGGACCAGAATTCCTCACAATTTCCAGCTTTTCTTGAAAGGCTCTTCTTGACAAAGGCTTTGCCAGTTAATCCACCTCCAAATCCATGTATTTTCCTCCTTCAGCCATTGTGCGTTTTGAAACAACCGAGCTAAGTAAAAACCTACTTAAAAGAGATTTGTTAAGTTATTGACTCTTGATTTTATGAAAAAGGAGTGTTCATCGTACTGGAATAATATAAAATAATATGTTTAAGGTTCTGGGGAACTTAATTCATATGTGATATAGTGAACTTTTTGATACTTTATATACAGTTGCGCTCAAAAGTTCAAAAGGAGAATTGGTAATATACTGTGGATAGGAAAAGTCTACACAACCCTGTTAAAATATCAGGTTTTTGTGGTAAAAAAGAATGAGACAAAGATAAATCATGTCAGAACTTTTATTAATGAGACCTATAATGTGAACAATTCAATTGAAAAACAAACTGAAATCTTTGAAGGGGATAAATGAAAAATAAAACCTTACAATAACCTGGAGGCACAAGTGTGCACACCCTCTTATATCTGGGGATGTGGCTGTGCTCAGAATAAACCAATCACATTCAAACTCATGTTAAATAGAAGTCATTACACACCTGCCCATCATTTAAAGTGACTCTGACTAGTCACAAATAAAGTTCAGCTGTTCTGACATTTTCTTAGTTGCATCTCAGAGCAAAACCCATGGTCCACAGAGAGCTTCCAAAGGATCAGAGGGATCTCTTTTCCCAGAGTATCTAGTCGGGCTTCTGTAATGGTTGTTCTGTTTTGGTCTTGTTGTTTAGTTTGTCATGTTTAAGTTCTTTTATTAAATGTCCTCTGTTCTCCGTGCACTTGTGTCCTGCCTTCACAATCATGATACATAAACTAGTTATTTTACCAAATGTATTGAATATTCCAATAACCTAAAACAAAGTGGTAAATTGTCTGTAATTTTGATACCCTAAATGTATGTTTTCAGGGACATAGAGAAACAGATGCTTTCTTTGTAAATCAAACATTTATTACAGTAATCTTTTGTTAGGACTTACATTTTTCAATGAAACATCAATAGTGTATCCATTGTTGTTTACCAAAAAACTAAAGACATTCTAAAATAAATGAAGTAGGAGGTTTCTTTTCCCTTTTTAGAAACTTCTTGGCTTCTATTACACATCTCTGTTTCCAATTTGTTTTAAGACTTCTATTCATTTTGTGTTGGATATTAGCCTCAGATTTAAAGTTCAATAAACTCTCAATTCAAACATGTTACAAATGAGTCCATAATGTACCCTACTATAACATAAATCTTGTTTTATTGTGTTTACCAATTAAATTATGCAAAGAATTCGGTTTTTTTGCTTACACATAACATCACAATACATTCCACATTGATTTTATTTTTAAAGCAGTTTGATTCTCTGGGATACATTTGTCAGTCATGGAGGTCCTTCAACTCCCTGATGACTGTGCCAGAAAAGTTCTCCATTGTTATGTATCATTTCAGATTTTGTGTCTACCCTGTAATAACTAATGTTTGTCCAAAACAGGCAAATGTTAAATGAAGTTATGTAAATTAAACGTATTTCTTAAAACATTGTCCCCTTCTAAAATGTCACAACATTGTAAAGTTAGGACAACCTAATATCTGAGGGACCTAAATAAAATTCTACCATATGGAGATGCACGTGATGAGCAGAGAGCTATACTGACTGAAATTGACTCATAATCCCCATAAAACCTTGCAGCAAAATGTTAAACTGGCTAGTTTACGGTTCTTTTGGCATTCTTCCAGTACATTTTTCCTATAGTAGAGTTTTAGATCCGTTTCAAATACGGTCTGTGTTTCGCATAAGATCACACCACCTCACCGTTTTTATAACTGAGTAAATATATATATATATATATATATATATATATATATATATATATATATATAAAAGACAAGGTAACTTATAGTATATCAATATATTTGCCTAATTGTACCAAGTCAGAAAGCTAACTAGTCGCTTATGTGGCTATCTCGATGAACTAATCTTACGTTCGACATCATCACCAAGAGCAGCCTGTGGTAACTGGAAAACTGTCCATGTTTCCCAACCAGAATCTAAACAGCAAGAATATAGTTTGATTGTTCAGATTTTTCTCTCCAAATCAGCCTTTGTAGGTTCTCTTTTTAATAATTTATTAGTGAAATTTGTCGCTGGAGTCATGTGTTAAGGTAGAGTACTATGAAATGTGTGAGCTGCAAACAGCATTTTGAATAGTCTATCGTTAAGCGTTAGGTAACTATAATTTAAAAGATATTCATGAGGTACAATATGTAATTAGGTGTTCCACCCGGCCATGTATTTAAATATGAACATGCTACCTAGCGTGCTATCATGTTTTGCGTTTTGGAAAACTTGGTTATGTACACTAACTTAGTTATGCAAACATTAGCTATGCTTGTATGCGTCATTGAACGTGTGTGCCAGTTAACTCACTGCGTCAAGAAATTGGATTACTACCAGAAATACAACTAGCACATGAAATGATGCATACCACTATAAAGCTGGCAGTTTTTATTTACACCAGTTTATTTAGACAAACCATATTTTAATTGAATTATTGGATGTAAATGTAATGAAATGCAATTGGTAATTTGAGGATAAAGAATAACGTACATAAAACAATACATAATTTAGAAAAAGTGTTCAAAATCAACCGTTCTTGAGTTTGAAACTGTATCGCACTGGTACTGCCTTTGATGGATAGGCTTGTCGTACTCAGCTCCACCATCATCCTCATCTTCGTCTTCCTCGTCCTCTGCAGCTATGGCTGCCCCAGCTCGCAGAGCAATGTTGTGTAGCATTGCAGTCACAACAATGACAGCAAAGTATTTGGCTGGGTCAAATCTCAGACCATCAGAGGAGTCACCTAAATCTGTCCACCACCCAATGGTGCGCTCCACCACATTACGCGTAAAAACAATGAGCCTGGTTATATTGTTGCTCCGCGTGGCTTTGGGGGTTGACAACAGGGGTCAGGAGGTAGGTGCAGAGGGGCTGTCTCCAGATAGCCATCTATCGTCTAATGTACCCCTCGCAGCTGCCTGGCCCACAGACGAGTTAGAAAACACCAAGGTGTGGTGTGCACTCACCGGCCACTTGGCAACTATGTCCATTATCATGCCCTCGTGGTTGGAGATCACCTGAGCATTCACTGCAAGGTAGCCTTTTCTTGAATTGAACACCAGCGCGTTGATAGATGGGGTAGCGATGGGGATAAGAGTGCAATCAATCGCGCCGATGACTTGGGTGATGTTCGCCAGGTCATGGAAACCTTGCAATGCCTCAATTGTTCAGTCGCGTGTCCAGAGGATGTGGTCGGAGGCATGCTCGAGAAGAAGCGAGGTCAGAGCCTTCACTGACAGAGACAAGGAAGCCTTGCTAAGATCATGTCCTTCGCCAAGTACCTAAAAGAAAATACATTCCCGAATTACGACTCTCCATTGACTGAATGCACTTACAGATCAAAGTAGAATAAAAGGCAAACCTGTAGAAAACTCCCTGTTGCGTAATAACTAATGTGTGCATTGACTCGCAATGAGCAACTGTGCGGCCTTCGCCTGTGGTTGCGATTCAACAAGACAAAACGATGTGCTGCTGCCATGATCTCCCTGAAAGTAGGTTACCTATGAGCCCCACTAGTCAGTACACTAGACATGTTTGGCCTATACAGATGTTGTAAATGTAAGGGTAATGATCAATTCACATTGAATGTAAGGTTTCATTAATTGCCTTAAATTGGATGACTGAAGGGGCATTGTTCATCAATGGGGGGCACAACTTATGTTGGTTAATTCACATACCATTTGCAATTCTTATGGGGAAACAGAACTGGAGGGGCAAAGATTATATCTGGAGAGGCAATGCCTTATTTTGCCCCCACTCTAGATGCTTTGCCTGTATGGGAGTTGGGGCAGCCCTAAAAGCAAAGGATCAAGAGAGTAGGTTTGGTTTGAACATTTCTGATTTATGTGAAGTGTTGATGAGGACCAACTCCAAATTGGTGGGGATGTTCCCACTGCCCCAACCTAAAACCACACCTAAGCAAAGGCGGAAAATGACCAGCAGCCTACAAGGACAAATGAAGAATAACTTTTACTGGAAAATGAGCAAGTGTCATAAAATCCTCAATAATACCTTTCCTGGCATGGGGATATTTGATATCCCCTATATACTAGAAAGCATCATTCCAAAATCCCCACACTAAAACGTTTTGAGTACAAGACATGTGCACTTCATTTTGCTATCATAGTGCCAATTGAACACATATGTGGTTTTGATGTCTATCTGGTAACATAATATATACCAAAACATTTTTTGTGATGGTAGAAACCTTACTCTTGCTGGCAATACATCCACCTGTAGTGAGCCAGGCTGGTCCACTTCTGAAAATTCTGACCCAAAAATATAGTTGAACCGAGTTGGGGGGGAGACATGGTCCTTATGCGCACTGGGGCACTGGCCGCTGTGCATGTCTTCCCCATAACTAATGCCATGCACAGCTGTGGGCCCAATTCCTCTTATGTGAGGGCAGTAATAGCATGGCTCCCACCTCCAGTTCTTGTTCTCTCTACTCTAGTTTAGCTGCTTTTTTTTGCTCTGGCTAGTATAATCCTGCCACTTTTTTCTCACTTCTTCACTGGATTTTGCAGGGCCATTGCTAGAGGCAGATAAAACTAGTGCAATTTGTTCCCGCCTTTTTCTTTTGCTTCATTATTTATAGCACATTTAAATCTTGAAAAAAGTGGTGCCTCTCAACCTCATCAAGGAGTACATGGATTTCTTCCGTTCTAAATGCTTGTTTCCTATTGCGTTCCATTGTTATTCCAACAATTAGAATGGGTTTTTCCCATTGTACTTCATATTCCCAGGTAACCAATCGTGTGTTGATTGCTATGTGACGTAAGTAACACTTTCTATATAGCTGCTGGAGGAATTGATGAATGGATGTCAAGTGATCGTGATATGATTTTGTTTGGCTGAAGTCCACCCCATTGGTTGGATATGACAATTTTGTCCACCCTGAATTTTACTGATTCTTTGAGTTAACATTTTTCTATTGAGGCAAGAGTAGTAGTAAAATAGATCAATATTATATGCCTTTGATCAGTAATGACACACTACTGAAATACAAAATGCTATATTTCAAAATTCCATTCCTGACCCCATAGATTCCAAGCGGCCGTAACATGGGATTTACGACGCACTTTATAAAGAGCGGCATCCATGGTGGTTTGGAAAACATGCGTAGGTCCGTCGTGACAGAGTCAATCTTAAGGCTGCATGCATCGTTAAACTGTCGTAAGTGTCACGTTATCAGGGAACCAGGCCCTGGAGTCCAGAGAAAGTAACTTTATTACACCTTTCAGGAGTCGGTCTTGGAGAAGGCTAATTAGACGTAAATCAGAATAAAGCCATTACTCATCTCAGGCCTCTACCAGCCTCACAGTATGTGACCTTTTTGGAAAAATGAACATATATTACAGACAAATCTCTTCGCTTGTTTTTTTTCATTCATGTTTTAGTTTTTTCCTTAATTGCTTGTTTTTTTTTGTTGGACACCCCGTGAACACACTTTCGCACTCAGATATTCAGTGCCAGCTCTAGGGGGCTTTCAGCAAAAATTCATTTGGGGCCCCCTCTCCCCTTTCAGTCAAATGCCTGGAGCTGGCCCTGCAGACATCATTTGAAAAGTAAGCATTTCGGCTGACACAGCTGTTTAAAGCATCAGTGTTCTCAACTGGAAATCATTATGGCACAATATAGCTATATATTCCAGAAATAAGAATTATATCAAATTCAAATCATCCCAGCTTATAACAGTCAGGGCATCTTTATTCACATTATATGGGATTCCGCAGAGATTGAAGAATTCTGGAAGATGTATATCTAATATAAGAAACAGTCCAGTGTTTACCATCAGTTGTATTACTTAATGACAACTCAAATTTAGAGCTCTCTACTATTAAACAGGGACGACTTAGGCTAGCTAGTCGTTCACCACTGGCTTGTGTGCCGTAGCCAACCCAATTCATTCTTATTACAGAATTGGCTTTCACCTTGCCATCACAATGTCCAGCTACCAAGATCTGCAATGCCAGAGCAGATGTTGAAATCATGCCGGAGTCAGATGGGGGAAATGGCACTCTCAATGTATACCCATTTACATTCAACAACTTATCATTTCTACTACATTGGAATTCTTGTAAAATACTCAAACAAACATTTGAGTAGCGTAAGGATTTTTACTAAATAATTTCCCACCACTGATGACATTGATGTAGTGGAGATGCAAGTAGCGTGAAAATATTTGAATTAATCTTCAGGTCATGTAGAGGAGAGGCTCGACAGCTGTGCAAATGGTTTGTGTATAAAACATATTTCCAGCAAGCTCTTCAAAACATCCTCTCAATGGAAACCATATGTCGCGGATGGACAACGGACTGTCACTCAGCATTAATGCCAATATTATTATAGATACAGCTTTTAAGCATCTGAAAATAAAGGCATATTTCAGCTCTAAAAAGCTTGAATGAGTAATTGAATGTCTGTATTAGGTAGATGAGGATGAAACAGTAGTTTTCAGTTGATAGTGAAGATAGAATGCGTTGACTTCACAGTAGGGCCTGTAGTTATAGACCGCGAGAGACAGTGGAACTGGCATAGAGAAAAGGTTGGAGATTGGGCATCTGGCTTTTGTTCAATACTGCCCAAAGCCAAAAGTACAACATAAAATAAAACAATTTGAAATGGAATTAAAAACATATAATTATGGTTATAGAACCAGTTTGAAAATAATAACTAAAAACTCAAGACCTTTTGGACAAGGACCAAACACAATGAAAATGTCATATACATAAGAGGTTTTTGGAAGAGAAGATCATTTGAGTCAATCAGCTAATTATCTATCTTTGTGTTGAGCTTCAATTCATGTATTTTCTAAGAACCAGATTATCGGCCAAGGACACGAGACTGCTTTCACAGATATTATCTGTGCGGTGAGACTACGTCAGACCAAGAGACTCTGTTTTATCTCTGCCTGTGGTCCCTGGGTTAGAGCGGACTTTGTTAACAGTGAGTGGAAATCATTTTTACAAAAGAAAATGGAGTAAACATACTTTACAGTTTGCTCAAGGCATGACATACCCGTACTGTAGCGAACAGGCTACTGAGTCTCAACTTGCTGATCTGTCACTATGTTATAAATGGCACTGAACTAAACAACATAGTTTATGTTCCAACTACAGTACACAAACAAAATGTGTGTTCACAATGAGTTTGCCAAAGGTTCTCAGTCTGTAAGGAAGCTTTGTAGGACAACCACACAACTCAGGAGTAAGTACACAAAGTAGGCTATATCCTCCTCAATAACGTATCCGCAAAGTCTGTGCTTAAATGAAGCCAATACAAATAATAAATACTGCAAGCATTTGTTCAGGAAATGGTGGGGTGGCTATGCAGTTATATTTGATACTCTTTTAAAAGGCAGGGTTTCAGATGTTTTCTGAAAATGGGCAAGCACTCAGCTTTCCTAGCCTCAGAAGAGATTAGAGAGATTTGACTGGGCAGATCAGGATCTGCACTCCCATAGGGGCTGGACAGCCAATATGTCTCAGAAGGGACAATTGGATTTTTTCAAATAGATGTACACAATCTCTAAAGTTACATACCATATAGCTAGGCCTCAGAACCCTAGACATACCAAATGCAAAACCAGTACACTAGCTATTGGTTTGTAACACTGCTCGACTACACTACAGAAATTGTTAGCCTCCTATACACTAGACTCTGGTACACAACTAGCTAGCCTCTGCTACGCCTGTTTTTAGTACACCTGCCTGTGAAAGGTTCAATACTATGGTTTTGATTAATGTCATTCATCAAGCTACCCATCTGAGCAAATTCAAACACAGTGGAACACATTACTGTCATGAGCACTGACTTGGAAAGCAATTTTTTCACATCATTGCCAATGTGGTCTTAGCTCTTCTTTTTATTGCTTAACCCAGTGCTTGAGGGATGGTCAGTTCATTTGGATAATTTCCTAACGGCTAAAACCTGTCACACTAATTCAATTAGCCACAACACAAATCCCGTAGCTTCAGGATATCGATGTCTTAGCTCTGCCAGACACACCAAGAATAGTCTGCCAGGCAAAAGTTTTAATAAATTGAGTTGTGTCCTTTGCAGCATTACACAATCAAAGTGAAAGAAACCATTGGCCTTTCTCTCTCTTCTCTCTCTACCTGCTGGAGGGTCCAAGTCCACTCCTTTCAGGCTGTTCCATGGGTTCTGGGAAGCCTTCCCACAGATCTTGTGCCACGTGGATGGGGTTCCCTATGCTTACCGACACAAGTTTTCCACCATGGAGTAGGAAGAAGATGACATCCTTTTTGGCAAGCTCCTCTGGTGGAGTTCCATTTCAAGGACTGGTCTTAGAATTTCTAAATCTATAGGCGCCACATTGCAACACCTCCAAGAACACTTTAACAGATTTAACAGACCAGGGTTTTTCAGGTGTCACAAGACAAAAGGAAAAGTTAATATTTTCTCAAAATTGTAATGGAAACTGTAGATTCCATTCATTGTCTTAAGTTATTGAAACTATCAATATTAGAATCACCTTAAGTGAGAAACTGACACATTTTAATTGTTGTCTAAAGGGGGCTTTGCTTTGATAGCTTGCACATGTTCAGTTTTTGCGTAACCCAAACATTAAGCCCAACCACCTGTTTCTGCACATCCCAGATCAGCTTGTCTGATGTAGGTATAAGTTATTTGGTTCAATCTTTCTTTTTCCAGCCCTATGGCATTGCCACGATCAGAGTTACTCAGTGACTACACTGCTTTGTCTCTGGCATCATTCAGGAAAAACCTGATAATAGTTTAGCTAAATTCAAGATTGCATAAAGATACAGTCCTCATTTCAACAACCCAAAGTGGTCCATTAACACTTTTTATGAATAAAATGCTAATCAAATGGAATGTAAAAAATGTCGGCTACAATTATTTTAGAGTGTGATATTCATGCTGGACTTTGGCTACAATAAGTGCAGGAACTGCCAAATCGCATATTAGACCATGTTCATCAAATGTATGTGTTCAAATGAGATGGTTCCAGCCCATTCCAGCCCAGGTCAAGCAGTGGTTATGTGATGAAATCCCTAGTATCTCATTGGTGCCACTCTATATAGGCAAGCAACTTCTGTTCAGTCCAAGCACTGGACATCTGGCCCAACACCCAGAGCAGGTGCTGACCGAGCAGTAGGTAAATCAAAAGCTGGTGTTTACCTAAATCTTTTTCCAAGCCTGTAGAAACAAAAATAATTAGGATAATTTGATTTGGTCAAATGCATTTTCTGCATCGATAGAATTATATGGTGGAGATCAACACAGTTTCATGACAGAAGACTTAACTTACCCATATTAGAACAGGAAGTAGGACCAGAAATGTGGCCTTTGCATACTGTCAGTTTTGTGTTCAGTTTCAACTGTAAGTTAAAACTTAGGATAACCTATAATAGTGTGGGTGCATGAATGACATCTGAGAAATATTCAAGGTTATAAAACTACTGGAGGCACCCCAAATGTGAACATCAATCATAAAAGTGAACAGAAGAAACTTTAGTAGAGGAGTGCAAGTAGCAGCAATTCCAATACATCGCACGATTGTCTTGTGTGATGGTCATTAGTCTGTACAGTTCTCTGAGCTGAAGTAGTTGATTAACTTGATTGGTGTGTTAGACTACTGCTGTAAAACTATGGTAAATATAGGCTATCATAAGGAATTTCTCAAAACTGCCAGCAGTATCTTTTCTGCTTTTCCTACACATAGTTGGCCTCTTTATAGGAAAGAATATCCTCAATAGGACAACCAGAGTTGAGCTAAGAGTTCTATTGTTCCAATGTTTCCATTCCCCGTAGCCATCTTTTAAAATAAATTACTAAGAATTTGTCCATAAAATGCAAGTCTTATGAGGATAGTTAAACAAATAATGACTTTTTTGGACCACAGGGAAAATGTCAGACAGCAGTTTGACATGAGCATATAGCATAACACTATATCATAACGTAGCTGTTAAGATGCATACCAGGACATTCAAAATTGCTAAGTATTTTTGTAAACCTGGGCTGGATATGTAATATGTTGTTTATCTGTCCATAATCATGAAGTCATGAAATTCCAAGTTTGAAACAAGAAGTTGGCTGACATGGGGTACATATCGGGACTCGTTTTGACTCAACAGCACCGCTTCCACAAACAGTGGCCAACAATCCCAGAATGCATCCTTTAAGGGTAATAGTACTTCAGATTTCCTTTGTTAACCATCCATGTATTACATGATTGCTGTTAATAATATTTAGAGCACCCCAATCCATTCTGCCCATCCAATACTTCCTGAGTAGTCCTGATATTTAAGTCAGGGACTGGGATTGTCACGTCCTGGCACGGCAGGCTTGTTGTCCCTTTGAGATCCAACATCCCCTCTCCCTAATTTGGATCACAGTCACTTGTTTTGTTGTTTTTCGCCCTCACCTGTTTCCCTAATCACTGTCCCTTTCCCAGTGTATCTTTTCGGTCTCATGTTCCACATATAAAAACATCACTACTGCATTCTACCTCACATTGGCCCTGTTTATTCTGCCTGGTTTGCAACCTTGCTTGTGTTCTACCATCAGGACTGAAATACCAAGGAGGGGCTTGCATTAACACAGAGCCAAATAATTGTTTGGGCCGTCAAGTTATTACACTGGAACTACCCTGCAGCACTGATAAGCGTCGTACACTAACACAGCCTCGCCTAAATGAGCTGGAGGAATGCATAATGTGTCCTGACAGGCAGACTATACTGAAGATACAGTAAGTACATATTTACCTTTAGGTGTGACTATCTCCTGCAGCCAAACTCCCTCTAAAGTCTCCCCCCAACACACATATACACACACATAAACATGAAGTGCATGTCTTAACTAACTAGCAATGACTGACAGCACTGATAAGCAGTTCAAAATGAAAATCTGCAAGATATGATTGTAATTGGCTCATGTCTTCCATACGTTAGGATGAACACACTATTTGTTTTGGGTAAGAGCTTCTTTGCTACGAAAAAGCCACCCTAACTATAGGGTGAACTGTGCCCTTTGGGATGCAATTTCGGTGCGTAGCTGAAGATACATCTTTACCTCTTAGGTGCCAGGTTTTCTCTCTGCAGCCTGTGTGGGTGTGGCTTCACAACAGAGGCCAGTGGAGCTGCTGAAACATAGAGATGTGTTGAAGCAAGTGTTGGATTTGGTACAAGCCGGGAGGGCTTATGTCAGCCCTCTGCCTTGGCAGGTTCCATACAATGTGGATTTAGTACTGATTGTACTGAAAGTGTGATTGACATTCTGGAGGGTTTCAAGTACACTGCAGTAATGTCATAAATCATGGTAACTCGCCAATATGTGGACGCCTCCGAGCAATATTGCCCTCAGTGTGCTGATGGTTGTTGTCTATACAGGATTCTCCTTCACCTCTGAATGTGATACATATTAACACATTCAGAAGAGGAGACAGCAGAGAAAGGAATTACTTTGAAAATATATTTTTATTAAAGCGTGTGTGTGTGTGTGTGTGTGTGTGTAAGTGTGTCCACACCCATGTATCTGGGTGCATATGTAACCAAGTGCGTGCATTCGTGAGTGCTCGCATTTGTGTGTGTACCTGTGAGGTCAACTTCTGTCATAATAAATGATGAAACTCTGTCTCTTGATCAACAATATCAATGAACATCAAAGGCACGCACAGTTACTGTTTGGAAACTTATTAGTTGTTTTCACATGCAAGTTACTGCTATTGTATACTAAGTAGAGGTATGCAGACTGTCATTTTCACAAGATTTTATTTTAGACAGAAGATGTAAGGCTTTATACAAAAAACACTTCTGTAGACATGTATGTTATTGAGCTGTTCTTTTTAAATATTAGGTGATGTGATATGACGAAATGATTAGTTTAAATCTGTAATTTTTTTGTTAAAACCTTTCATTTAATCTCTGTTATTTTTTCCGTTTGACCTTTAAGACTAACTTTTTCAGTTTCAATACTGTATATGGCAACTAAAACACTACCTTTAAACAAAGTAAAGATTACTGGCATGTTTTTCTTACTCTCTCTCTTGTTCTATCTACCTGACAACTGTGCTGTAAACAAATGAACTGTTAGCTCTCAGGAAGTGTTTATATGTGAATATACAGAACTTTAAAAGCCATACTGCACCCCAAATGGAGCCCTATACTTAGGGAATCGGATCAAAATTAGTGCACAATATAAGGAATATGGTGTCATTTGGGACAGGCACTTATATTAGCTGGATCATAGAGACTTAGCTAATTATTTAGCTTTCCAGCAAAGTGTTGAAAGAGAGGATGGGGGCATCTTAACCATCTTATTTCCATCCCATTAATGGACAGAGAGAGACAGACACCAAATATCTGACCCAACTCTCACATGGGATTGCTAAGCAGTGAATTCTGCAATAGAAAATATTGGTAAGTAATATTAGGAATATACATGTTTAATGAATACGTGGCCAGAACTTATCATTAGCAATAGGAGTGGCCAGATATTGAGGATAGTCTGAGATCTTGTCAAGTAAATCAGTTTTCCACTTAATTTTCCAAATAATGTTATAGATCCCATTTTGGTTTGTGAACATTTCAGGATCATCCCTATCCCTTAAAATTACCTCAAAGTTAGATGACATTATACTCTTTAGAGAGGAATACCAATTCCACCAAGTTTAGGCATGTATATTGGGTCTCCTGAATATTGCAGTGGCAAAGTCACTGCCTCACAGTAAAGCTGTTTCATTGCTGTTAGGAAGGCGCAGTGACAATTAGGCTCAGCAACATACAGTATGGTCTTTGTTAGCTATGTCCGGCCTGAAGATGGTCTTTGTTAGCTATGTCAGGTCTGAAGATGGTCTTTGTTAGCTATGTCAGTTCTGAAGACAGTCTTTGTTAGATATATCAGGCCTGAAGATAGTCTTTGTTAGATATTCAAGGTCTGAGGAGACTCTGGGTTAGATTTTCAAACCATCTGTTTGTCTGATAATGTGTAAGATATTCTAACATCTGGACAGCTGCTGGCCTATTTCCCTGCACTCAACAGGAGCGTAAGAAGAAGACATTTCCTCAAATGGCGCCGCAGTATAACGTTATGATAGCTATTGAAAAATGTTTATAAAGGGGCATTTGACGAATGTACAACAGCATAATGTGCTAATTTCAAATTTTAGCTATGATTTACTGTATCAATCACAGAGGCCTTAGCAAAATGAAGCATTACTTTTTCAGATCTAGTTCACCCTTCTATTCACAATGTGACATAATATTGTTGTGTTTTTTGGTGTACAAAAAATGTCTGTCCAATTACGACTGAAACAAATCTCACTACCCTAGAAAGCTGACAGACATGATACACACCACCTCAGGTCTCCCCAAGAAATGCCTCTAACCATTATTTACCAGGAGGTCCAATTAAAATCAGAAGTCTCCTTTCAGAGAGACCTGGACAGACAATTCATACATTGTTGTTGTATGAAATAAATGTATTGATTCACAGCTAGCTACAAGATTGTGCCAGACTGTGCACCTATAAGGCTTAAATTGCCTACATTTCAGTGTCTCAGCAGGCTACATTGTGGCTGACATCCTGCATGTAGGTTCAGTGTGAAAGATACTGTACAGCTCTGGAAAAGATGAAGAGACCATTGCACCATTTTCTTTCCTTTCCATGTATGCGGTTTGGGGGCTGATAATCAAATCTCTTCAGCAAACTCTGGTGCCTGCATGCGTTGACTGTGAGCTCAATCAAGGTCAAAGGTATTCCAGGTCCAGTAATGGGTTGAACAAGAAACTAAAGAACCAGAACACCATGGGATGGGCTTTGGTAGACACATTTCAACATCTTTTCTTTTCACATGAATCATGAATTACAGGATTATGTAGTTAATAGAACAAAACAGTTAGCGCAATTATCACAACGCAGCTTTGTTTCCCAGAGAATGCAGAGTTTATGTTTAACTTCTTATTAGGCTGGAAGAGGAAGATCAGGAGGACAGGCAGATAGTTGTATCCGGCCAATGTGACTTCCTACTATTTGTTTTGTGGATTTCCCGCTCTGTCTGGCAGGATTCCCGGACATGGATTTCTGTCAGCCATCTCTAAAACACCTTGTGGGAATCTCACGTTCTGTCTCAATAAGGCAGAATATTTTAAAAAGAATTAGTGATGAT
Organism: Esox niger; assembly: GCA_016801105.1. Lineage (NCBI taxonomy): Eukaryota > Metazoa > Chordata > Actinopteri > Esociformes > Esocidae > Esox > Esox niger. Next base: position 32,651 of record JACXGJ010001235.1, read on the forward strand.
GATAATTTAAAAAAATAGAAACATCTTGAAGATTTGAGAAAAGTCTGAGAGTGTAATGCCTAATAGTCAATCTTTATACATAAAATTAAGATTTTGTTTGTAAGTGGAAGACCTTGGTTTGATCTAGGAGGACTAATGTGTGCCTTTGTGTTTCATGATGTTGAAAAACATATTTTTTTAGGAATTCATCGCTGCTTTGGGATCATAAGCCATAGGAAATTCCTCTCCGTGACTCTCTGTTCTGGGCAGACTTCTCTAGCCTGCTGTAACTTTTGACAGAGAGTGTACAAAAAAGGCAGTCAAAAACATCTGTGAAAACTACAGTACAGGCATGACAAATGTTAATTATTGTCCCATAGGATTACCTTTAATTGATATAACTATTTTAAACAGATTCTGCTGTAGCGTTGGACAAACAACAAAGCTTGACCTTTGATATGACCCTTTAACTTGGTCACCTCCCACTTAGGTCCACCTAAAACCACAAGGGAATCGGGTGCTGTTTAGCACGCAGACATTGCAATGGTAATAGTAGCTATGGTTTTATTTGTGACTGTCTTTTTATGGCCCGTGTGTACTCTACAGAGGACGGTTGGAAGACAGGCGAGAAAAAGAGAACGACGGAGCACAGTGTGATATTCTTCACTACAGCTGTGAACATAAACATGAGAGAACGAGAGACAAAGAGACAGAGAGAGACAGAGATAGAGAGAGAGGGGTGTGGGTGGGGGTTAGTTCAAGATGTTGCTATCCTGTGGATCAACTAGTGGATTATAACTTCACCAAGAATCCAGTGATTAGGAATAGTCTCAAAAAACACCCTATAGTGCTTATTGGTAAGCAGGTTGTTTGCCCTCGAAACGTTCTGATACATATTGTTTACCAGGAATGTTTTTTGTGTGTTTTGTGGGTACGTCATATCAATGGATTCTATTTACCAAACACCCTGTTCCCCATTAGTTGTTCCTCAGTACACATTGACCCCATTTTTAACCCAGAAGTGCATTTATTTTCCCTAGGGTCCATATGGCTCCAGTCCAAACGAGGACAAGACGTAGGGAGTAGAGTTTCATTCGGCAAACAGATTAGCCTGTGTTCACCTCTAGTCTGTTCTGATCCTTCTCACTGTGTCAGTTTCTTGGAGACAGAAGAGAAAAGATCAGAACATTAATCATCTCAGAGAGATCTACAAGACTGCTGCTGCTGTTGCTGAGGCTCTCAGTCCCCACACATACGCACAAGCCCACAAGTGCACGTACAAATGCAATAAACAACAAATTGAATATGGAAAACAAGTTGAGGAAGTTTTGGAAAAACAGTGATAGTCAAGTTGCAATAGACAAGGGTAGGGAATATGATCATGATAAGGGTGATATTGATTGGTTTTTAGAAAATGTGCGTTTTTCTTTTAAAAAACATTAATTATTTAAAGGGAACCTCACACATGAAAAATCGATGGTTGGCTAAAATCTGTTGTTAAGACAGGAGGGTTGTCAGCTTTTACAAAAGGAGAGGAGCAGCGGACTGAGGAGTCGAAGTCGTTGTTAGTTTGCTTTTCTTTTAATAATGTGTAGCTGAGCAATGCTCATGGCAGTGAGACAATAACACACAGAGACAAAGGGAGCAGAGGGAACATATATACTGGGGGAAATGACTGTGGATGATGATCAGGTGCGCTAAACGAGACAACAGGTGTGATGAGTTGATGAGATGGGGAATGGTGTCAGAAGGTCGGTGACGTGGAGCGCTGAAGCCTGCCTCCTGCAGGGGGAGCACTGGCAGCAGATGGCGTGGTTGTCACAATGGTAGCGGGTTGCATTGACATTTTAAGTTAAATCAATTTCAATGCTCTTCAGAAGATTTTTTCACTTTTTTTCAAAGGCCTTGCCACCATTGTTATTATGTAGAAGACTCTTATCATTCTATCAAGTGGAATAACAAAGCAATGTGTGTGTAAAACTAAAACATATAAAACTAGTACAGATATTTGAAAAAGTAATACAGTAAAGATGTAATACAGTAAATACTTTTTTTATTAATTCAAGAGATTTTGATTGTCATTCACTCTCTGAAATGCCCTCAACAGAGTAAAGTTTGTTAGGATTCCAAGTGGTAACTATATCCAGATATGTCCACTTGGCAGGCCAGTTCCCCTCTGAATCTCTGAGCTGTGGCTCAGTGCTAATTCACTCTCCCAGTCTGTTAGTGTTTGTACATTAAAGACAGTTTGAAGAAACATATTTTGTCTATTGTGACAGAAATGTATTGTAAAAATAATATTTTGATACAATAGGCAGTCTCGCAGTTTTGTCTTGTTCTGCATGTGGTAATTCATATACTGTAAGGTTATACGGAGGAATAACTTAAAAATGATGACATCATCAGAATATAAATCGCTGACTTGCTTAATAATGCAATGTGTACAAGGCATCTTTCCTTGTGCTACAGCAAAAGCCATCGAGCCCAATAACAGATGTTGAGGCAGGTTTCTTTCAAATCCACGTGTAATCCCCTTGAGCCCTTAAAAAACAAGACAACTCATATGCTTCAATGTGCTGCAATTCAAAGTTTGCATCTCCGGTAACTGCTGCCCTGCCAGAGTCAGACTTACTGAGGTGATTGAGATTGATAAGTATAAAGTATGTTACATTCTTGAAATTACTTAAGAATACACTAATCACAGATAGTGATTTTAAAAGTACTAGATCCCCCCCAAAATAAGTAGCTACTGTCCACTTATCAGCCACCCTCTATTATCGTCCGTTTCTAGCAGTTGGAGAACTAAATCCTCTCAAGTTAAACATTTAAATGCACTTAAAAACAACAGCACGTTTTGCTATTTGATATAATCTAGCCCCCCACAATTTTTATGAAGATTTAATTAAAAAAATATAATGTAGGCCTATGGAAATTGTTTTAGAGAAGTTGCAAATTGTGCAACAGACCAGACATCATGTAATGTCTTTTTTTAAAAAGAATGAAAGGCAGCAACATTTTTATCAAATCCTTCAGATAAAATTAGAATCTGTCATTTGTAGCTCAAATAAAAAGGAAATATAATGTAATCGAACAAAATAGTCATGTGGCCGATAATTGGGGACGGTGGACAATAATAGGGTGTCATATGTTTTTGCCACGTCGCTTAACAACTGGCTGAAAAAATGCTAATTAATGACATGCTAGCAAAATATTTTGTCACTAATGATCACCAAACATTGACAACTTAATCAAATGATTACTTGGTACAAGAGGAAATATTTCAAAACTGCTGTTGGCTATTTGCTGATAATTGAGGGTTCTGCTACAGTGTTAAAATCCACTTCTGCACAATTTTGAACAGTGAGCCTCCTTAAGCCGGTCTTAATTTTAAATGTTCGAAGTATGTAAATACAGACTGCTAAACACACAGTATTTAGCCAGTCAGCGTAATATTTAAACTTTTGACCTTGCAACTTGAAAGTCACTAAGTACATAGAAGAAGTGCTTGAATTGGCAGAAGAGCAAGTATTATTGGAAGAACACTCATTAACACATACATTTTGATAAACAAGTGCGATTTGGCGTTTCCTGCACTTATTTTATCCAAAGTGAAGCACTGATTATAAGTGTATTGTTGTTTGAAACACATTAATTTATATTTTTCCTTTTTAATCTTTTAGCAGATATTAATTTCCAGACAGACTTAGTAGAGCCATCAGGGTTAAGTGCCTCTCTAAAGCGCACACCAACAGATCGTTTTTAAACTTTGTCGGCACGGAGATTAGTACCAAGCTTTCATTTACTGACCTAACACTCTGGACCAATAGTATATCTGCCACCCTTTGGAAAAGCCATAGCTTTAGCTATGTTTTGAGCTCATGAATCACCTTGACCTTTTTTAAAAGAATGTGGTCTTAATGTTTCACAGCATTCTTTGAAAATGACCCATAGAGAATGTCAAACAGCACGACAAAGGTCAAAGGTAAATCTCCATCTGGAAGAGATGGTAACGTCATTTCAACATAACAAAACGATGATTGTGTAGTTCTGACATACGTGGGTTGTGACTATTAAGACAACCAACCTTAAATTTCCTGACGAATGTGACAATAACCAGGAAGTAATTCTGAATGGAGAACATCCCCATAAAATATTCAAATGAGCATCTGATCACCATATGACGTGAGGAAACTTTGTACAAAATGTTATGAATGCATCTAGTTCAAGTTCAAACATTTATTTGTCATTTGCAATAACAAGTTATGGCAATTAAATTATTGGTTTTACTTTGCCTACTCCCGACAGTACAGTTAAGAGTTAAAAAGTAATTATTATATAAAAATAAGAAGATAACACAATCAATTAATAATAACACTATACAAAACACGCATTAATAATAATAACTATTCAACTGTACAACCGTAGTGCAATGTAAAAGTGTCAGGTGTGCATGATATAATTGGCAGATGAGCATGATATAAAGTGACAGGTGTGCATGTGACTATGGATGGAAGGGAAAAGAGGTTCCCGAGCTGAGCAGCCTTACAGCCTGAGGAAAGAAACTGTCCCGTAGCCTGTTACTTTTGGACGGAATACTCCTGTACCTTCTGCCTGACGGCAGCTTGGTGAACAGTCCGTGGCATGGCTGGGATCTCTAATGACTCGTTTGCTCCTCCTCCTACACCTCTCAGTGTAAAGGTCCTGCAGGGATGGCAGGTCAGACCTTGTGATTTTTTATCACCCTGCTTTGTGGTCAAAGGCGGTGCAGCTGCCATACCAGGCGGTGACAAAGCAGGTCAGGATACTCTCGATAGTGTATCTTTTGAAGTTTGTGAGTATCCTAGAATTCATGCCAAATCTCCTTAATCAGCATAGGAAGAATGTAAGTATAATGTTTCTCAACATAAAATTGCATTTAGTTTGGGGATCTCATATTCTATGGAACATATTATCATTAAAAGATTCAGAGTGTCCAGAGAAAGAGAAATCTCTGTACGCAAGAGACAAGGCCGAAAACCAATACTGGATGACCATGATCTTCGGGCCATCAGGTGGCACTGCAAACATGTAAAGATTCATAATGTGATTAATTGGCTGGATTTTTATGCTTAACATGGTTTGTGATATGAATACCAGTCAGACCACAGATCATCTGGCACATGGCTTTAAGTTGTTCCAAAGGTCAGAATGGAAACTTCTGATGACACAGGTTTCTTTCACTGTGGAACTGCCAGAGAATCTGAGGGCCTCAGAAACAATTTTCTGTACCTTTCTAAGAAAGATCTATTTTCAGCCAAACTTTTTAAAGCGGTTGTTTTAATTGGCTCACTGTTTACCGTTACAATCTACTTTTCTACAATGACTTATTGTTCACTGTTGTTGTTGTTTTACTATTTTTATTTCTGTTCAATCAAAATGTCCTCTGTTCTTGTTTGATTTTATATTTCACTTCAAAATCATTGTATTCTCTGTTTAATTTTTCATTTATAAAGCAACTTAGTATGCATTTTAATGTAACAAATATAAAGTTTGATTTGATTTACTCTGCCATCTTAAGCAGAGACTGTTAAGACAACTTACTCAACGTCATAAAATAAACCTTGCACCCATTTCGCAAAATCATCTGTAACCCTCTCACTACTTCAACCCAGAACACTACATAGATTTATGACTGCAGTCATCACCTGGGAATGTATGTCAGACAGTGTGGGAGGGGAAAGGAGAGGGGAGAAAAATAAAGGAGAGAGGGGAGACAGGTTACTGAAGGATAGGGAGGTAGAAAACAAGAGCTTTGAGGGTTTTACTGGGCTTTTGTTAATAGACTATGCTGCACTGTCTGGCAGTATGTGGTCAAGAACCTATGTTTCACAGATAGCGGTTTCCTGATATTTAATTTTCCACATGTATAACTTTAAACATTTATATTCTCTTTTCATTAAAGCCATAATGTTTTAAATTTCTGAAGGAAATATTTGTGGTTAAATTTTATATGTATACATTTACTTTTGATAATCACCTTTATAATTCTATGTATTGTTACTAGGTTTATTGCCAATCATGTTTCTGATTACAAAGTCTATAACAATGTTGCTTAAGATGACTGCTCCATAGTCTCTGCCATGCACGATATTTGCAGTGATTTAGACAGATGGTATGTTAACTTCATACAATATACAGATTCAATAATGTAGAAATATAAGAGAGAACAATTTTTCTCGGACTTCTGTGTCTTATTGATACTGTTTGTCACTTTACACAAAATATGGGGGAAGACGGGCAATGTTGACATTGAATTTTGAGACATTTAAATGTCCTTTGGTATGAAATTAGTACTTTCCTTCAAATCTTCCTTGCAAAAGGACATATCATTTTTTTTATATTTCAATCTAAGTCCTGGTCACAGTATGTAAACAAAAAAATGGAGTAGGCGCAATTTGAGCATAACCTAAAAGATAAGGACACAGCGCCCTCTACTGCTAATACATCTGAAGGAAGTTCAAGACTAGTTGATGTTTTCTTATAACTTACTCCTAACAAAAAAATATAGTTAAAATTGCAAATACAAATAAACACTACATACAAGCAAAGAGTCACAGTGAGAGAAATTCCACACAGGGAGTCCAGACAAAAGTACTTTTTTGATCCTTTTTGCTGAAGTATGTCCAACCCATTACATTCCCTATCAAAATGTCATAATGTGATTTAAGGTTAAATTAAGATCATGTCTGCTCTCTGACCAGGGTTATAATAGATATATCAATGGCCATAGCTCAGCAATATATATAATAAGTGTATATTCTGCTGGTTTACAGCAATACAGCCATTTACTAGCAATAATTTTTCTTTATTTTATTTTACCAGGCAAGTTAACATAGAAAAACCTGGGGAATAATTAAAGGAGGATGAGGAGGGAGGATTGAGACAATTTGAAGCTGGGGATGATTAGGCAGCCAGGACATGATTAAAGCCAGGTTGGATATATGCCCATAACATCAGCCTTAACACTGTTACTATTATCATCAGCACCATGAGATCTTTATTGACCACAGATTCAAGACACCCAATTAAAGTCCAATCTGTTAGACATCACCTTATGCTGAGCATTGTCCGCTTCTCTTCGGCATGACATTGGAATTTGACGTAGAGTATAGATCATAGGGACGAGTGCCCCTACTGGCCCTTTATCACCAGTTTCACCCGAATCTGGTCTCCCATCCACGAACAGACCAAGAACGAACCTGCATAACTTGAGAGGCAGGCCAGTGTGTGTGAGGCAGTATTTCCCCTTAGGGCGGTATGCCAAATACTGTACATCTGAAAAGTTACCAATTTTCATACAGCCCCGTAGGCTATTCTAGTTTAGCTGAGGCCTAAGTAATAGATTGTGATGGAGATCGTTCAAGATGTTGGTAACAAAAATGACACAATTTTCTCTGTTTATGAGGTTGACCAGGCTGAAAAGTGTTGTTTATAGTCTGGTAGGCACATGGACAGTAAAAACATCCATCCCATCTCATGTATAAGTTGGTGGGATAAGGTAATAAACACATCCGTCCCATCTCATATATAAGTTGGTGGGATAAGGTTTTAAAAACATCCGTCCCATCTCATACATAAGTTGGTGGGATAAGGTTTTAAAAACATCCGTCCGATCTCATATATTTGTTGATGGGATAAGGTTTTCCCGTCTGATAAAATGTCTACAGTTTAGTGAAATTGCTTCACCTGCTGGAGATTATACGTCTCCGCAACCACAAGTAACTAGTGCCAAATCTATGACCCCTGACAGTTCTTCTCCACTAGCATGGTCAGAACTAAGATTTAACGGAGCTCACGTTTCGTATATGAAAACCCTAAAGTGTACATTCAAACTATATAGGAGACGCTCTATCATAACATTTCACTGTCCCTTAAACGTAGGCAGTTGTCAAAAACGTCCCTTGTCGAATACGATTATTATAATTTGATGTCTGAGGGCAATGTACATAGTTTCACCCAACGGGGAGCGTGGCGTTTTGCGTTACAAATATCTCTTCACCAAGTCAATGTTCAACATCTCGCCACTATATTACGCATCTCCGGCTGAATACACAGAGTTTTCACCCCCGTGACAGTACACGCCCCCCTCCGTCAAATATTCTATCCAATCACACGCCGTATTTTCACCGGTTGTGTTTCTCAAGATCTGTATCCCACTGCTGCGGATTGGTACCGGTTGCTACCACTTTGTCTCCAGAAATGCAATTGAATTCAGCGTAGAGATGTTTGTGTAAACTGCTGAAAGAAGTATTCCAGGGAGTTTGCCCACAATTGTAGCGAATGTTACCTAAATGTTTAATCAACATAATAACTTAATGTTTTGATGTCCCCAAGGTATGGCTATTAGACTTGTTTTTAGTAGTATGTTCAATTATGTAAGACAGAAAATTATACCCGAACAAAATGGGCCATTTTGAAGTTTCTCGAAACTTGTATCCTCGGGGAGAATGTTGGGCTACATGGTCACAGAGCCCCCACCGTCAATCCATGATGCGATGTTGGCGCGCTGAATTCTGGGTTCTTTTCTGTTCTCCCGACTCGATTCGTTCTCATCCTACTCCCCCGGCTGGAAAAATGGCTGCTTCAGCGGCAGCGCAGGGCTCGAGTCCCGGTCTCTGCCCCAGCTTCGCGGTGGTCTGCTCGTTTCTGGAGCGCTACGGACCAGCCCTTGACCTTCCCCAACTCACCTTCCCGCAAATGGAGCGGTATCTCCGGGATACGTCGACAGGTAAGACGAGGGAAGGGAAAGAAAATGCTTCGACGTGTGAGAGGAAGAGGTTCTCACCCTCAGCATCATCGTCACTGACTTCGTAGCTAGCTTGGGTGGTCAGGAGGTAGTCAGTGATTAGAATGGAGAGGGCTTTTTCCACACTGATATGCATGGTTTATACATGTGGTATAGCTGTCTTACTGGTTTACTTCGATAGCTCGGTACCTAGCTACTTTGTATACTATTAGAAAAGTATCTAGCTAGTTAGCTGTTCCTGCTCCAATGACCAATTTAGCTAGTAGGCTACAGCACCTTCATTTTGTTAGCAACTCAGCTAATTTTCCATCATTGCTTGCCTGCCCACGCAAGTACAAACATAGTATAGTACTCTGTCCCAGGTATGTATGATTGTAATTTTATAACATCGATATCAGTACTGTTACAGAATGTCTCGTAAACCTTTGTGAATTATACAATTAATTCACTTTGCGTGTGGCTGACTGACTTACCATTTTTGCGCAAGCGCAATGCATGATGTTGGCAGCTACTAGCAAGCAAACTGGATGAGGCTAAACCAACCAAGCTATATTTTTCGTTGTGCTGATGGCTGTCACTAAATCATTTAAAATAAAATACCCATGATTTCAGTAGTATTTTAATCCTGTTGCAAAGCAAAATGAAAGATAACTGGTTAGTCTGCGTCTTTCTTGTTGTCACTAATACAGTACATTGCTAGCTAGATGGCTAGCATTGTGGCGTACTTACATCCTAAAATAATTATAAAAAGTGTGAATTACACTGGCAGTCAAATAACTGATCATCATAAAGGAGCGTTTTATTTTATTTTCCCATTGTGCTATATGTGTTATAACACTTCTTTTTGTTACTGACTGAAGTTATAACCCCGTGTTGGTGTTATAAACAATTTAACGCATATATTACGTCGCTGTTTATTACACAGTTCCCAAGCCACTGGTGGAATTGCACATCAAGCTGCTGAGGAAGCTTGGCAAGTCTGTTTCTGCAGACAAGTGGGAGAGGTACCTGGCTAAGGTGAGCTGCGCGTGTGCATGTGTGTGTGCGCGTGTGCGCGCACCCACTCTTTTATTTACTAGGTGCATTTGTATTCTGCAGGTATGCCAGGACGTCAACAGTAGCTGGGCCTGGGAGCTGGAACGTAGAGGCTACCAGGATATGAGCATGGAGTGCAAGACCAGCATTCTCAAAGTACAAGACATACACACACCACTTGTGCAGACTTTCAATCTAAGATGCCGGTCTACCTCTTTGCCTCCCTTGTGATATCTATGTATGAGCAGTAATTGATAATACGATTATCCTCTCTGTCTGTCTGACCCTAACCCACTTTCTTTAATTGCTGACATCTAATACCAGTACCTGTGTGAGATCCAGTTTGATGACAACCTAAAGTTTAAGACACTGGTGAACGAGGAGGAGGCAGAGGCAATGCGTCTGCAGCCAGTAGGCAGGGACAAACAAGGTCTTATGTACTGGCTGCAGACTGATATCCAACACAACATCCGCTTGTACACAGAGGAACAGGATGACTGGGACGGATCCACCTGGAGATGTATTGTCCGGTAAGGATGGGTGGATGGAGGGAGGTACTGAAGGTTCTGGTGAGGAGCAAAAGGGTGTTTGTTCAAAAATGTCTGTTGATGTATTGTTTTTCCTCAGAACACGGAACGACTTAGCTGAGGCTCTCGACCTCTTGAAGACCCAGCTGAACCCAGAACACAAGGGGAAAGAGGACAGAGATGTGGAGGGAAATAAAGATGGGGAAAGAGAGCAGGGAGGCTCTGGCTGCTCGGGCCCGGTGGAGAGGTGGAGAAGAGGCCAGGAGGGTGAGGCAAACAACTAATTTAATGTTACTGTGTATTTAAACCAGAGCAAGAATATAACATGTCAACAAGTATGGTTGTTTTTCAAGGCAAGGCCGAAGGAGAGCTAAATGAGGAGGATGCAAGAGAGAAGAGGAATGACAAATGGACAGAAGAGGATAAGAGAGAGCCCACTGGTATGGACGACAAAAGGTCTTCAGCAGAGAAGGAAAAGCCTGCAACGCTTGAGCAGGTACACTCGGTGAAGGATGAAAACATTGAAGTTGAGGTGAAGGGGAAAAAGGAGAAAGAGGAAGAGAAACAGAGAGTAAAAAATGATGAGAGGTCAGAAGTTATTGATAATAGAGTGAGCACCATCACTGCACTTGTCAAAGAGGAACACCAAGCACTTAACAACTCCCCTAGCAATGCTGTCTCTGTCGTTATGGAATCCATCTCCGCAACAACAAAACAGGAAGTCCCTCCTGTTAAGGAGGAAACGGAGCGTGCCCTGAGGACTGACCAGCAGGCCAAGATACCGCTAAAGAAGAGAGAGCTATTTGGCGCTAACCGTCACCATAACAACACACTTCACAACAACAGTGACATGCACAGCAACCAACACAACAGCCATAGCAGTAGTGCTAGTAGTAGCATCATCGTCCGCAACCCATCAGTAACACAAGCCAAGGAAGAGCAGGTGGAAGTCCCACTTGTAGAGGAGCTGACAAATGGTGGGGCTCCCTTTAATGGGCTAGGAGGGGTCACAGGGGTTATAGGTCATGTTGGGGTTATCTGCAGGCCGACCCCACAGCAACAAAATTGCAGATCTGTCTTCATAGAAAGAACAACCCCAGGGGCAGAAGAGGGGGAGAAGCCTATGGCTCCAGACAGGGAGAGGAGCAGGCAGTCGGTCCTGGTAAGGAAGAGTCCTTGCTGGGGAGAGATCGGAGCCTCAACAACACTTGAGTCTGGAGGACAGGAGAGACCTGCAGGAGGAGACGAAGGAGTGAAAGATTGTAACAATAAAGGTGAGAAGGTGATAGAGAGGTTAGAAGGCAAGGATATAGAGGAAGGAGGAAATGAAGGAAATAATGAAAGGTTAAGTGGACTCCAGTCTAAAGAGAGGAAGGACAACCCAAGAGATAAAGAGAAAACTCAGGGATGCAATGAAGAAGAGGATGAAAAGAAAAAGAGTAATTCAGCAGAGGAGGAGCGTCAGTCAGAGAGCAACCAGACTTTAGAAGGAAAGAGGGACTTGGAGGACCAGAGAGAGGCTCTCAGTACAGAGACAACACCCCCAGTCGTGGTAACAGGAGCTGGGCATGGAGCAGGAGACAGGCTTGGTCCTCTCGAGGCCTCCTCTGAGCTGCAAAAAGAAGGGATCAGGTTGAAGATAAAGATCCCTCCCCACCAGAGGAGAGAGAGTTCTGTGAGAGAGGAGGGGGAGAAGGGGGAGGAGCAGGGAGATGGAAGGTCTCTGCGGAGATCGGCTCGGATCTGCAGGTAAGGTCCATTGTGGAATCTCTTCCTATCCCATTATCTGCATTATATTATTATAGAAGTACCATAACTGGTTTTATCACATTGACTGATTTACTCATTTTGAGGTGACAATTTATAATCTAGATCAAAATAGATCCAGTATTTTGCTGTAATATTAGACACACTCGTCCTCGTTAGGCCGACTGGACACAGAGCAGCAACAAAGGCTCTCCACCTATGAAGCTCTTAAGCAGTGTGCAGACAAGTTGTGTTGTTATGTTGCTGTATGGCAAGAATTGATGTTGTCATTTTGGGGGGGGGGGTGAATTGTGCTGTTAGTGTGTGCGTGTTGCTATCCCAAAAACACATTCAATGCTACAAATCAACACCTTCAGGGGATATTCTACATTCGTGTCTGATACCAAACAGCAAGACAAAGCACGAGTTGGAGCAATCCAGTGTATGGGACGTGCAGAACTCAAAGCAGACTAGTCTGGCAGATGAGTCATTTCCAGCTGGGGATTTCCCCCTAATGAAATGACTGGACCTGCCCCGGAACCCCTGACGTTAATCTCAACCTGTGTAGACGTGGCGTTAGGCCATCTTTTCTAACTGTGGTCCCATGTCGCTGGAGCTCCGCCTCTGCTTCTACGTTATATGACATTTAGATATTCTGTTGACCAATCCTGCCCACAGACCCAACCCAAAGAAAGCGGATTGCCAAGATACACTCCCAGGAGCCAGGGAGAAGGAAGAGGACAGCACTGGTCAGAGAACAGAGAAGAAAGCAGACCCCGAAGGACCCAGCAGGACTGTAAAAGTAACTACTTGGTTTTGAAATAAACTTTGTATGACTATACCTATTATCGCAGCCAATAAGGTGTTGTTTACGTGCTGATTGACGGGAAGCGTGCGTGTTTTCGCCCACAGAGCAGACGGAGACAACAACGCGGTGCAACCTCTTCCAATACTCAAGCGAAGAGACGCAAACCCAACAACGGAGGAGAGGATAGGCCGGCGAGTGACTGGGAATCGGATGGCTCCGGCCAATCAGTGGAGGCGCCTAATGAAGATCCCTGCAGCCACTGTGGACTTCCCAACCACCCAGAACTGGTGAGTGGAAGTTGCTGGAAGAGCCATCAAACTGGAGTTCTAATGAACATAACAGCACAATGGCGTAACGGGCTGTATTCAGCTAGCTCTTTCTAAAGTACCGCCCCTTCGCTATCTCCCACCATCAGTCACTGCAGCTTGTTCCCAAAGACATGCCATGTTATTGATTCGTGACTTGTGATTTGTATACAGCCGCATCCTTTCAACACATTGTTAACACTAATCACGTATTGTTCCCAAGCGGTGGTTTCTGTTTTGGTCACCCAAGTTCAAGAGCAAATGAAGTTCCTGTATTGAAAGCAGTTGGTGACGTGGCAGTTAGATAACAGATTGATGATCCACTTTTGAAATAAATTCAAATGGCCACCGTGGTATAGCCTTGCTTGTGTGTGCGTGCGTGTGCGCGTGCACACTTAAATGTGCTAGGTCTAACTTGAACAGGCCTGTATTCTGGACAGTGTGTTCCTCTCCTGCAGATCACTAGCGGTGATTTGTTTCATTAGTGTCCTCTGTTTTCCGGTCCTTCAGATCTTGCTGTGTGACTCGTGTGACAGTGGCTACCACACGGCCTGTCTCAGACCCCCTCTGATGGTCATACCTGATGGAGAATGGTTCTGCCCACCCTGCCAACATGTAAGTGCGTGTGTGTGTGTGTGTGTGTGTGTGTGTGTGTGCGAGTATTAACCTGGTACCTGGTGTCTTTAGAAGCTGCTGTGTGAGAGACTGGAAGAACAGCTACAGACTCTGGACAGCGCTCTGAAAAAAAGAGACCGAGCAGAGAGAAGGTAAAACACAACCACTGTCTCACATGCACAACGTCACACAGTCTCAGTAACAGAAAGGTTTCACACTGAAGTGTCAATGCTTTCAATGCTTCCTGTGTGTTTTGTGTGTAGGAGGGAGCGCCTGGTGTATGTAGGAATCAGTGTGGAGAACATAATTCCTGTAAGTGTATACACATATATACACACACAAACACACACACGCAAAAATGAGGCTAAACTAGGCAATATGGCTTATGATTTGTGTTTGTGTCTACGTGTGTTTCTTGCAGGAAGGGGAGGAAGAAGAGGAAAAACCAGAGAAGAAGAAAGATTCCAAAAAGACAAAATCCTTGGGAAGGAGGTCTACCAGAACCAGGAAGTGTATCAGCTACAGGTATGTCTGTGTTGGAGGAACAGGGAGGTGGACAGAAGGCCAGCTGTACCAACGACAGTAGTTCAGGACTCTGCGAGTTAAGCCCAACTGGGCTTCTGGTAGTGTGCCAGACTGTCGGTATGCATATTCATATGTTATACAGGATGTTAATTGCAGGCAGATAAAGTTTGCATAGCAGGTTAAGCAATAATGATTGAGAAGGGGAGAAACTTCTTATGCAACAGAGATGAAAAGCATATACTGCTGTCGGTTTAAGTCTTCTGAATATTTCAATAGGCTACTTTTGAATATGCCATACAAATATTTTAATATTTCTACTGGATATGGTTTTGGTGTCACAGCATTGGCTATCCAATCATTACAGATACATGTTATATTAATCCAGATGCATTAAAACCATAATTTTAAGTGTTAACTAGATCATTTTACTATTGGCTGTTCATGTGTGAGCCAGAGGTTGCAGTTATTCCTCTGTTCAGTTTTCCTTGCCAGAAATGGCATCTGAACGGTATGTGTTTGTTCTGTAATGGTCTCAAGTCTTCTCACAGTGTGCCTGTTGTAACTGTGTCAGTTGTTTCATAGTGTGCCTGTTGTAATCGTGTCAGTTGTTTCATAGCGTGTCTTTTGCAATGTGTTAGTTGTCACAGTGTGTCTGTTGTAGGGGTGTCAGTCATCTCATAGTGTGTCTGTTGTAAGGGTGACATTCGTATTATCGGGTGTCTGTTGTTATGGTGTCATTGGTCTCATAGTGTGTCTGTTGTAATAGTGTCGGTTGTCTTAATGTGTCTGTCTGTCTGTTGTTATGGTGTCATTGGTCTCATAGTGTGTCTGTTGTAATAGTGTCGGTTGTCTTAGTGTCTCTGTCTGTCTGTTGCAGATTTGATGACTTTGATGACGCCATCGATGAAGCAATAGAGGAAGATGTCAGAGATGCAGATGGAGGAGGTGAGAGGAGATGGAGGGGAGAAAAGAAATAGACGAAGGGAGTTAGTAGACTTTGGACTGAATAGCTGTCTAAAATGGCACTTGATTCCATGTCATGTGAAGGGCACTGCAGAACTTCACGCACCCAAATGGAATGAACAGGGTGTCATGCGGAATACATTCCATCTGAGCAAATAATATCATAAAGAGGATTGGGATTACAGAATATCAGCCTGCCTTTGCTGCTGTGGTTAGTGTGTCACCTTGTGTGGACTGATGTAGGAGTGGGGCGGGGCAAGGACATGGCCACCATCCTATCAGAGGAGGGGAAGGAGAAACGGCAACCAATCTTGGCTCAAGCCCTACCAACCAGGAGCAGGAAGAGGAGGAGACTTAACGATCTGGAGAGCGACAGCACGGCCGCAGAGAGCGAGGAGGAGTTTCAGCTGAGCGCTAGGTGTGTTTGTGGCCTAGTCCTCGTGCTGTGGGTGGGGTCTCCCCTTACTGTAAATTATGATTTTATTGGAAAGTACTTTGACAATATACTTCTAACGTGTGTGTGTGTGTGTGTGTGTGTGTGTGTGTGTGTGTGTGTGTGTGTGTGTGTGTGTGTGTGTGTGTGTGTGTGTGTGTGTGTGTGTGTGTGTGTGTGTGTGTGTGTGTGTGTGTGTGTGTGTGTGTGTGTGTGCGCGCGCGCGAAGTACGGAGGAGGAGTTTGTAGCGTCAGGTGAAGAGGAAGCAGCCAGTGATGTGGACAGCTTTGGCAGTGGGCCGGACTTGGTAAGACAGTCAACACGAGTGCAGAGACGGGCACCTAAACACAGAACCACCAGGACCTCCAGGACAGCAGCAGCAAAGAGTAGAAAACGCCCACGCAGACAGAGGAGAGGATGGGGGGAGGAAGAGAGTGAAGAGGAGGAGGAGGAGGAGGAAATGGGTGAGTAAGGCTGAAATTTAGTTTGGGAAAGATGAGAGACATCTATAGGTCCGATACTGGTGATTTAAGAATATATTAGGTTGCAAGTAAACTGAAGATGATCCCTCCCCCCTCTCTCCTTATTGCTCTGTTTTATTCCTCCTCCCTCTCTTTGTAGAGACCAGTGATTTGAGTGACAGCGACAGGGACCAAAAGAGGTGTGGTTTAAGGCGGAGCCGGAAGCGGGAGGTGAACTACTGCGAGACGTCCGAGTCGGAGAGTTCCCAGGCAACAACCAATAAGGACAAAACCCGTCGTCGTCTCTCTAGCTCAAACAGTGACGGTCAGTTACTGTGGTTACCATCCCTGCCCCTGATTAGGGAAGTTCGTGTGGAACTTGACCGACTGTCATTTAGTGAATGTAAGCAACTCATAGCCAACCCGCATTCAGACATTAGCGGCAAAAAAGGCGTCTGCTTCTTCAAGTAAAAGCAGGCCAATATCGTTCCGCCCCTCCCCTCGAAAAAGTCAACCAATCGAAACCGACCACTGTCCTTTAACCAATGTTTTCTGGTTGGCTGGTTGAAGCGGAAAACTCATTTCCAGATGTTGAGACAATAGAGCAGATTTCAGTCATTCACCTCGTCTGCGACAGCTTTGGCCGTGGTTCCTGAACGTTTTTGCTGCTAGTGTCTGAATGCGGGCTAACTCCTGCCGCTGTCTGAATCCGCCTCTCCCTGCCTTTATTTCAGAATCCTCCCATTCTAGAGAGTCTGAGGAGGAAGAGGAAGATGAGAAAAGAGTGGGAAAGAGGCGGAGAAAAGAGGTAGAGGAGAAGAGAACAGGGGAGAAGAAAAGGAAAAGAGAGGAGGACAGAGGAGAGAAGATGGGCAGAGGGAAGCGAAGAGAGGTGTTGATTGAACAGCGGGCCAAACGTTTAGCGTTGATGCTCAAGAAACGCAGACCCTCCACTGAGGAGGAGGAGGATGAGGAAGCTAAATCTGAGTCATCATCTGAGGAAGATCGTCCTGTTCGCAAACGACTGAACCGTATCGATTCAGATGAAGATGAAGAAAACGAGGAGGAAGAAGAGGAAAAAGAGAAAAGGCTGAGACAGCCGTTTTCAAAAGAGAAGAGATCAACAAGTCCTAACGGACCGCAGCCCTGTAAGGGCCCAGCAAAGCCGGGAAATGAGATCACAGCCATACCTACAGACCGAGCAGTCAGGGCTAGGCAGAACAGGTCCAACAGCCCCCTGCCTCCAGACGTGACGGAGTCATGATGACCTGAAGTAAAACATTGTTTTGTTTTTATTACTTTCTTGCCTTTCACCAATGACCTTTTAACTAGCTCTCTCGTTACCTCATCGTCCCTCCTTCCCTCTCCTTCCCATTTCCCTCTGAACGGGATGAAACTACTAGACCAAACGCCTTTGTACCACCCATACAGACAAGACACCATCAGAGGGCGAAGGACTGCCCTTACCTCAACCAGACAGACATCCTCCTCAGTGGTTTTCCTTGTTTGAAAGCACTTAACTTTTATTTCGAGCAGTTTTAAAGCCTTTCGAGTTTTCGTCTATTGAGTTTTAAAGCAGTTTAGACAGAACACTGGATGTCTGACGGACTCCGCAGGCTGAATGGACTGTAGAGATACTCGCTGTTCTCAGCTGCTGTTTCCTGTCTCTTTTTTGTCTCCTTGTAAAATAATGTTATATATATACACTTGATGGAGAGAGCGATAGACCTGGAACATTATTTAACTAATAGAAGATTGGGTTGGACGTCTTAAATCAATGGAAGAGCTGCTGCTGTTGTTCTGCTGTGAATTCGGAAGAGGGTCATACGGGCTTGACTGATCTCAAATGGCACTTAGCATTTTTGACTGTGATTATAATGAAAGTTCTGATTACAGTTCTCAGCATTTTTGGCAAAGTTACAGATCCAACTTTTGTACACAGGGGGCACATATACACAGAAAAACTAATTAACTAGCTATGGTCAGTAAATATATTTGCTGGTTTTTTTACCCAAATGACATTTAGTTGAAGCACTTGTCTTCTCAGTCAGTAAGGACTGAATTATTTCACCAGTAGTCTACAACTCTACCAGTCTTGACACTGTACATCCTACTGTTATTTGAGAAGACAGGGTCATATTCAGTGGGCACCAAACTGAAGATAAATGATTGAAACAGTCTTGGACTTCCTGAACTTGTAATATGCTATCCTTTATGAATATGGTTCCAGGTGTGAATCCTGCATTTGGCCCCTCAGTCCACTGTTTTCTGCTGTCATGAGAATTCCACACAGTCACAAAGTTCAGACTGAACCGCTTGGAAAGTCACTCATTCTAGTCCACTCCATTATGGTGGTTCTCTTCCCAAAAATATCCAGTCTTTCAAAATGTTAATTCTGAAAAAAAGACATCACATGTTATTCATCCACAATGTATGTACAGTATGTTTATAGTTGATGCTGTAACATAGGTGTTTTATAAGTTATTAAAAATCAATATTAAAGCATCTCACAAATGCACATCGTCGTCTACTTTTGATGTTTTTGATTACAAAAACAATATATATTGGGACAAAGCATTTTTTGTTTTCCTGTTATCCCAATATTATTTAATTTGTTATATACATTTCATAATGGATTGTGGCTTAGAGGTAAGACCATCTGACCAGTAACCAAAAGTTGCTTGGTCAAGTCTGAGTGAGCAAGTTAAATATATCTGTTTGGTCTTTGTACACGGCAGTTAATTCTGATTTCTCCCTAGACACTTATTTTTGAAGAAATTTACATGACAAGAAAAAATGTAAACTCAAAAGAAGCAGTATTTTGTAGTATTAAGTAGCAGAGTGATAGATTTAGTGGTATAAGGCCGAAATCAAAAGAAGGGTGTGATGTCTCCGCACAAAATAAAATAATCAAAAAATGTCTGTCATGATTTGGAACGATTTTCTAGGATTCTGATTTGGATTTGGGCAGGAACAGCTTACAATACGACCTCTGACAACACAGCTTGTCCTATTACGACCATTGATCAAAGACATAAATAAACAATCAATATGTCCATATTACTTATCGCCACATTCTGAGAGGAAAATAGTAATCGAGGGAGAACGAGATTACAGAAACCAAAAATGTGTATTATAAAGGGCAGAAATTATACGCATAATTGACGTATGCGTCCGACAGCCTAACTACATTCAATCAAAATATCGAATCCGATGTAACCAATTAGATTAGTGTACCTACTACTGCCATTTTCACAATTTCGGATTTGTTCGAAAAAAATACAAATAACAAAATATATTTTATAATATTTTTGAATAAGTAAATAAGTGTTAAGACTAACTGATTGGCTGGGCCAGTATTCAATCTGGCAGGCCGTGTCTTCACCTCTGATGCTAACTATCAAATCACTCAAATACTTTCCCTATAAATGTGATTTTTGATTATGGGGAAAAAATTAACAACACATTTTAACACATATACACACACACACAGTTATGTAGTTTGTGTTTTAATCTCAAATCGCATACTACATACTGCAAGTACGTACTTCGCGGATGATGATAACGTACTCACTGTTCAGTACGTAGTAAGTATGGCAGTACTGGGACCGTTTGGGATAGACATTCACGTCATAGAATTGCGTCTCACCACCAGATTTTGTCGCGCAGTAACATCGTGCTAAATTAGAATATTTATCTAGACACCGTTAAGCATTGTGTTCAACTGACTTAACGTTTCTTATTAAGTTTACTTCCACCATAAATAGCATCTATGAACGGTATGCCTTTTGCCACTGGCCATTTTAGCAGTTTATTAGCCAGTAACATGTCAATATCTACAATAGCTTGTATCTACTTACTACTTGGAATAGTCACTGAGCAATTGTTACGGAGACTGAGGACGAACGTGACATTGTCAAAGCTATTGGATTTTATGGCACACGTTCGTTTTTCTTAAATACGTTAATGAAATTAATGCCATTAGTAACAATTCATAGTTTTCAGTCACGTGGCTGCTCTGACAGCTTGGCGGTGCTAAATGTATTACCGTTCTCCTAGCTGCAGGATATTATGCTGGTATCGCTAACTCAGATTTCTTGTTTCAAAATAAAAGCCATAATTGAAATGCAAAGCTATGTGCTTAATTCGGTAAGAAAAGTGAATTGTATTCGAAAGCAAGATATATGTTTCTCTTAAACTAACAGCATAATGATTACAAACAAATTATATGAAACGAATATTGGAACAGACATTAAACAGACAATGTACAGACCGGATTGTAACCTATATTGCCTTGTAACAAAAACTAGACATTGTGTTGTGGAACATGGCATTCGAGATTTACTCACTAGGGTAAAAAGCATCCATATAGATTGTTAATTCATGAAAATACAGGTTATAACCAGTAGCACTTTCTTAGCCACCTACTCTATTGGCTCTAGTGCAAGACCCTATACCAAAAAAGGCCTATGCAATATGCATAATAAAATAAAAACCAGACATTGTAATGTGGAACGTGGCATTCGAGAGTTACTCACTAGGGAATAATTGATCCAGATCAAGTGTCAATTCATGGGGGGAAACACATTGCTCATATTAGACAGTTTAGCGTACATCACTCTATAGGTATGCAAGCGTTTAATTAATTAATGGTTAATATTATATATGTGTTATGACATTTACTTGACTAGAACTTTACTAGAACAGCCAACTGCTAGTGGGGTTATAAAAAAGTCATTGTTCCAGTGCATGTAAATTCACCTTGAACTGTAATAGCCAGAGATATGCAACATCAAGTTAGTATTAGTAATTGCATAACCTTAAATCTTAAGTTGATTATTTAAGTAAGCCAATATAAGAGACGGTTGGAAGATGTACTACTTCCAATTTGGAAGTAACTGGCTTTACAGTATCTGGCATTGCACAGGGTTGTTTTAGATGTGTCACTAAACTATGAATTTAGTAACCCTTGTCCCCATTTCAGAAAACAACCAGATGGTAGTAGCTGTGGTGTTTGTGTGCTTGTTCTCTAAAGCAATCTTAGTGAAGGGCAATGTGAATATGCTTTGTAACAATGGCATGAGACAATTTGTTTTACATTAGTTATTGGAACAGAACTTACTTACTTGAAAGTGATTTCACAATAAGATGTTATTATGAAAGATTTCAAAAGCATGGCTAGCATTGTATTTCAGAATGAGTTCTGAAGCCACTGTTATTGTGTATTGGCTCGTGTAATACATTTTAATCCGTTCATAAAATGCTATTTGTGAACAAGAAATGTTCTACACAACATCAGTTGTAAACAATTGTGTCTGTAATTAGACTTCTATAATTTATGAATATGCATTTTACTAAATGCCTGCATTTTTTTCATTGTTTTTATCTTATAAATAAATATGAAATTGTTTTGGATTTATTCATTTTTTTATTTAGAGTTGCATGCAAATCAACCTCTGATTCAGGACCATGGACAGCAAGGGTGGGTGTAATTACACTGCTAGCACAATTTTGGCTTGGAAAGTGCTGCTGGCTATGCCCTCTATTTCCCCCACATGACCAGTTTATATGGATCGAAAGCCATGTTCCACCTTATAGCGTCCAGTTTTTTTATTAGGAAATTTGCAAAGACCATTTTCGGATATAGAATCTTGCACTGGAGCCAATGGAGAGGGTGTGTCAAGTTTTCCGAGGCCTGAACCAAAATACAGACTGGACACAGGAAGTAAGTAAAGAATATTTCTTGAAAACAGCCACAACGACGGTGAGATACGTGAGGAGGAGTTGGGGTAAGGAGCAGGGTTGTGGTGCGGAGGTCCGAGGTCCCAGGAAAGTGAAGCAAATGAGTAATGAGTGGTGTGGTGAAACGTGTCCGATAGCAAATTTCAGCAAACCACTAGCTTATAAAGTGTGAACTGTAATTCAACGCGGCAAAAATGAACTTAGAAATGTGTTTCATGGTATTGAGTAGAAAAAACATATCCTTTGTTTGTACTTACTGAATGTCTGCCACCAACAACAGCCTCATTCAGTCAGATTCCCAAACACTCCCTGGTCCTACACTAAGTGCCACAGCTGAGGGATGGAGCAGTGAATCAAATCATTGTGAGGCAAACGGCGGGAGTGATTGCCGATATTTGTTAACTAAAAACGCGCTATTACGTGTCTGTAATCAGTACATGTGCGTTCGTTGCGTTTTCAATATTATTGAAATTACATACTTATGTTTACAGTGAAATATTGGGTGGGACAAAATCATAGTTTTCCCCTGGATGGGGGGTCGTGACCCCCTTTCCCCCTGGATTTCTGCCTGAATCGCGGAATTAAGCTGGTACGCAGAAAATATACTGAGGTGACTTAACTATCCGACAGGAACAGGACGTCAGGACTCCCAAAGACCGCTAGTGATTAGCAGAGCAGGATCAGGTGAGTGATTGAGTCGGAGCAGCTGGGCACTGGAATCACCTCAGCACTGAATTTACGCCCCCTCACTCGTTGCCCGGGAAACGGAAACGGACAAACACACTGACAGGATCAAGCACACCGGTGAGAAACGTATTCAGCAACGAGACCAACGAGAAACACAAAACACACATGTCATGGAGGAGGGGTCTTGACTGTGGATTAGAATGTGCTGCTGGATATATCCTCTATTTTCCTTCCATGAATGCGACACTTTATGTGGATTCTTTATACCATACTGAGTAATTCACATATGCCATGTTCCACCTTTTGTTATAAGCCAATGTATTTAACAATCCGGTGTGTACATTGTATGTTTATTTTCGGTTCCAATTTTGTTCTGAATTCTATGTGTACTATAGATAGATAACATACAGCTCCGAAAAAAATTAAGAGGCCACCGCACATTTTTCTTTCCTTTCCAAATTAGTTTCTAATCATTATTCAATGCACAATCTTTATAAAGAATTGTACACATTGCCATACATTTAGATTGTGGCTTTTATTTTGTAAAAACAAATCTGAGATTGTGCTGCCAACATAATATTCTGCTACTAGCTGAATGGTAATATTCATTTGTCTTGGCGGGATGCGGGTCCATAGAGATGGTTAGATCACACACAGATGGAAAAAACCCTTTGTGGGCATAAAGTGGAATAGAGGTTTCTAATGACATAAGGAAGTTATTAACAAAAACGTTACTGTTTAGTATTTAACATTAAAGTAATTTTGCACCTTACATGCTAGACCAAGTTAGAAAAGCTTCCACAGTGGATAACCAAATAATGTTGCTTTGTTGAATGGTATCCCTTTCAGCAGGACAATGTCACCAAACATAATGCTAAAGGAAACAAGGTGTTTTCATGGACAAAAAGTGGAACGTTTTTGTCACCAGTGGTAACCCGCAAGTATTGGAACTAGGCCCTCAGTTGCAGAAAAAGATCTGACGTCATACATATGAATAAAGCACTCAGATACCTTTGTATACAGAGCATGACATGAGACCTTTCTTTTGCAAACCTATGTAGGAGAAAAAATTATTCGATGACAGTAAAACGGTCCTAAGCCACATCTCGAGTGTGTCTCACAAAAGCAGCACATGTACAGAATGGTTGCCAATATTGATAGCAGGAACCAAGTCAGAAAAAAATTATTATTTTAAAGAAACTTTTGCCAAAACAGTCATTCAAATATTAGAGGAAAAAAAATCAACCACAAAACTACTCATATTGTTTCAAGACCACAGTCAATAAATGCTGTCAGAAAGAAAACAATGTGCTGTATTTGAGGTTCTATCTCCCGCAACCAATTTGTTTTGCAGACCTAAGGATATCAATAATGTATCTTCAAAGAGCCCCAGGTAGGTATTTTGATCATACCACAATGTCTTACTAGACACTCGTGGTTAATATCAAGTTTATAACATTTTAATCATTTTATGTGATGGCAAAGGTGGTGTATTAACCTTTTCAGCATTAAATTAAATTTGCATTCTGTTCCAAATTGCATATGGTTTGAAAGTATTTTTTTGTGTACGGTTTGTTACATTGGGAAATCTTTACCAATAAATGTGGTTGGAATTTAGCTAAAATATCTGGCTCCAATTGTGTAAAAAATTGTTAAACTTTCCAGGGGGTGTACTTACTTTTCCACGTGAGCTGTGCGTTAGTGTGACTTTCAGAACTTGATGGGACTTCAATTTCATCTTAATGGTACGGTTATCATGCTGAGTTCTCTTTCTATCTCTATGTTCGGATCAACGCTAGTAGCTACTTGCTAGCAAGGGGGAAATGCAGCGTGGAGAGCTGGATGGATGATAGCTAGCAAGCTCGTTGCAATACTGGGACTTGTCTCGAAATAAATCTTGTAACTGACTTTTTACGCCGTCATTAGCTGACTTTACTATTGTGTTGTTGTATGTGTTGGGACAGTTAACCGTATCCCTTTTCGTTCTGCGAAGTCGATTTGGCAACGTTGTGAAACGAAATTAGTCCGTTTGTTTTTGTAGTGTAGTTTTGTTGACCCAAAACAGTGAATTCTGTTAGTTGTTATCTCGATCGGTTTGCGAGGATGGTTCTCTTAAAGAGCATTCCTCCACCCAGCGAAGGAGTCAGACACAAACAAGCTGAGACCACGGCAGTTTTGGACGGGAAGGGACTCGGAGCTGGGACGCTATATGTTGCTGAAACGTATGTGATGTTCTGATGGCAAGCTAGTTAGCTTTGCTAGCAAGTTCATATTGGTGTGTGTTAGCACGCTAACCATTTACTACTATTAAGTTACAATAACGTATTTTCAATACAAATACACATTTCCATAAAATGGGCTTGTCGTTTGCTTTGTGCTCTTTAGTTAGCTTTTCTATTTTTATGGAAATGACAGACTGGATCTCCACAGCCGGGGGAAAGCTATATAACTAACATGACATTAAAGCAAAAGTGAATAGATCTCAAATTGAACATCTCAATTTCCCTCAGCAAGTAATTGCAATTTATGTTTAAGTTGTTACCCTAGGATAGTAGTTGTTTTTTTGTTTTCCAGGCGGTTGTCGTGGTTTGATGGGTCAGGGATGGGCTTCTCTCTAGAGTACCCTACTATAAGCCTGCACGCCATCTCAAGAGACCTCACTGCATACCCACAGGAACACCTGTACGTCATGGTCAACGCCAAACTGAGCGGTGAGAAAATTAAACTCTAAAGTGAAACACTTTTTTGTAAGGCTGTGAGAAGATCTAAAGTAAATAATTTATTTCAGATGAGAACGAGGCAGAGATGCAAGAGAATGCCCACAATGAGGATGAGAGCAGTGATGAAGATGAATCTGAGGTCATTACTGAGATCCGCTTTGTCCCTAGGGACAAGGATGCATGTAAGTCTGGGAGGGGAAGGAATTCTAGTACTCAATACAAATTTGACAACTTTATTCAGCAGGTTGCAGATGACACAATAAGTGCTGTACCATATGATAACCAGTTCCAAAATGTAACTTCTACTGAAGACACATTCATTAGGGATGTTAAAATACATTTTCTCTAGTTGTTTGAATAGTTTGGAAATGCTGTTCTAGCTAGCTCCAAAAAACAGATTTTTCTCCTGTGTGTTTGTCTGTCCATGTCCAGTGGAGTCCATGTTTTCAGCAATGTGTGAGTGCCAGGCCCTTCACCCAGACCCAGACGATGAAGACTCAGACGGGGACTTTGATGGAGATGAGTATGATGTGGAAGAGGCCGGTAAGAAGCCTAACCCACAACACAGACATACCCCTACTACAGACAGTCACAGGTGGAATTCTCTCTCCATGTCTCTATCTCTCTGTCTTTCAGAGCATGGCCAGGGTGATATCCCGTCGTTCTGTACATATGAGGAGGGTGTGTCAGGGCTCACAGCTGAAGGTCAGGCCACTCTGCAGAGACTGGAGGGGATGTTGGCTCAGTCTGTCGCTAGCACCTTTCACATGGCTGGTGTTCGTACCGATGAAGCCAATGGAGAGTTTGACGGTGGGTCATGGACATTTTTTATTAATAACGCAAGAGAGGTAGAAACGACACCTACATCTGAAAGGTCGCTCCTAACTGGTGACAAGAAGCAGGCACAAGACTGTCATTAATGACTAGTCTGAAGGGTCAACAAAAGTCAAGGAAGCTTTTATGAGGCAAAAAATAAATAAAAAATAGTAAGATGTATCGAAAGCTTACCTAAAAAAAAGTTGGGTTTTTAAAAAGAACAGAAAACAACTGTCTAAAAGCTCAAGGTAGAAATAAAGAGTAACATGTACCAGAGTGACTGTAAGACCAAAGGGAAGAAATAAGATGCACAGCATACCTCATCTGTGAAATATAGGTGAGGTTATATTATGGTTTGTGTATATATGGCTGAAACAGGCTCAGTTGTCATGTAACTGCTGTTGGCAGAAGCAGAATAAGTTCTGGGTTTCTAATGTGTACAGGAACACCTTGTCTCCCAAAGTACAAGATGTTGACTCCGAAGTTATTGGGCATCATACAGAAAGATTAGTCCATGCATGAAATTTCAAATGTTTTTCTTAATGATGAAATCAATATGTACATAAATGCCCTCAAATGAACGCTTAAAATCTATACTTTAACATCTTAGTAATTGTTTGATTTGAAATCCAAACTTAGTACCGAACCAAAAAATTAAATTCTTAATCGTATTTAGGTTTTGAATTTTTGTGCATTGTTGATGGACATTTCGGCCTGGCTTACAGTCTGATATAATTAATCCCAAAGATGTTAGATGGCATTGAGGTCAGAGCTGTCTGCCTTCCAGTCAAGTTCTCATTATTCTCAATTAAAACATTACAGTTGGCACCATGCATTCAGGCAGGTAGGGTTCTCCTGCATTACACAGATTTGTTTTGGACCGACAGATGAAGCATAATTGATCTCTCCAGAGAATGTTTCCACTGTTTAAGAGTGCAACAATGATGATTTTTACACCGCTCTGGCCAACGCTTGGCATTGCAAAGGGGGATCTTCGGTGGGCTGTTGCTAAGTCATGGACTTGTGCTGACGTTGGTCCCAGAGGCCGTTTGGTACTCAGTATTGTTGCACCCAAAGACATGGGACATTTACAAGCTATGTGCTTCAGCACTCAGTAGGTGGATTCTGTGAGCTTATACGGTGTACCACTTCGGGGTTGAGCGATTTTTGCTCTTAGATGCTGAGCTGGAAATAGCAGTTTGCCTAGTTGGGATCTGCCAAAAAAACACATGGACTGATTTTAGGAATTTAACTATATTGTGTGGATAACAATTTAATGTTTCCAACCTCAATAACCTAATCTGTATGTTTAAACTTCACCTAACCGTAGACCAAAATCTAACCTCAGTTCTACCCCCTAAGCCAGATCCCCATTGTGTATAGTAAAACCAGGAACACAGACACACACACACACACACACACACACACACACACATACATCATTCTGTATTTCTTTTCACCCCAATGCTGAAAATAGCCCTTTTCCTTGTTGGGAACAGGCAGGTTTTACTATTTTTGTCCGGATTTCTGAGGTCCCCTGTCCATATCTATTAAAAACATATGCATGGGCATGAATGAAGCAGTGTGTTTGTTATAAACTGGCTGATTAGTCTGCTTTGTCTGATTTAATTATTTTGTATCTATGTCTGTCTTAGCAGATGGGATGGAGGTGGATACAGGGTCAGCAGTTGCCGGTCAGTTTGAAGATGCAGATGTTGACCACTGGTAATTTGAGTTATTCATAATCAACACTTTTAGTTTGTTTACCTTATGGACCTGCTGCCATTCTTTAGGTCTTAAGCATCTCTGTTTCTCACCTGTCTGTGGCTCTCACCTGTCTGTGGCTCTCACCTGTCTGTGGCTCTCACCTGTCTGTGGCTCTCACCTGTCTGTGGCTCTCACCTGTCTGTGGCTCTCACCTGTCTGTATTTCAGATCGAACTCTACTGGCAGTTGAAGCAGATGTGGTACATGGTGGATTGGAAGGAGAATAGCGCCTCTCTTCCCCAACACATTTTGTGTTCATACTGTTTTGTATCTGAGTTTTTCCAACAGGGGGCCGTGTTGTATTTGTATGAAATTTCTTCAATAAATGTTGTTTTTTTATGAAGAACATTGTGTTTGTGTTCAGTGAAAATTCCTAAGATTCCTAATTTACAACCCTGAGATATTGGAGAAAACACTTTTTAACTTGCTAGCATAGAGCCAATCAAGCATAGAGTTGTAAATCAATTCTAGTAATGTAACCTGGGTGTTATTTTACACCAATTAAATGTAGAATGTTTCTGTCTTTACACTAACATCAGAATGTATGAGGAGTTTGATATAATTTTTTCCTAACCTATACATGCAATCTCAAGCTGCAATGCAAGTTGTGAGTACCTCCAAATGTCGTGTTGCTGCAAGTCATACTTTAATATTATTTTATTTAATAAAAGGTGAATATTTTTGCATTATATAAGCATCCAATGTTCTTTATCTCCTTTCTTTACCACTCTTTTCCAAAAAATAGTTTTTCTCTGCTATGTATTTGTTTCCATATGGTTACAGTATGAGACATTATTTATTTCTGGTATTCCTGCTTTTATTGGCTCAAATAATCTATTGCCCCAAAGGGTGTATTACATTCTTCTATATCTACCCACAATGGCCTCAGCGTTTATATATTTTATTCAATATTGGATCAAGATTTTCAGCCATCATGCCCTCCAAACCAGGATTTAAGACAATCTCCTTGTAGTTCAGATTTTGAGGGACCCACTTGACTCTCCAGCTGAGGACGTTCTATCTCTGACACTGCTTTGATAGGGGTATTACTTCAGACTTGGTCCAATTGAAGCTATGGCCCAATTTATTTGAGAATGCTTGTACTAACTCCAATAAAGGAGGTATGGAGAGTGGAGGGTCTGGCATTAGTAGTAAAATGTCATCTACATAAATTAGGTGTTCTGTCTACCTCTGGTCCACTTGATTGATTTAGCCTGATGGCTTCAGCCAGAGCTATAATTACTAATTTGGTGAGAGACAAACGCATTGTTTTGTGCCTTGCTGTACTGCAAATGGAGATGACCGTAGTCTATTGTGACAACATCAGTTTTTGGGTCCTTGTATTGGAGTTTTGTTATGTTCTGAAAGACCTGTCCGAAACCAAACATTGTGTAATGTAAGTAGCTCCACTGCACTTGATCAAAGGCATTCTCTTTGTTTAGGGACAGGGCTGCCACTGAGGTACCCAAATCCTTTGCCTTCCAGATCACTTCTAATAGGTGTCTCATACTAGCTGATGAGGTTCTACATTTCACTTAATGCTGCCTGTTACAAGGTTCTCTGCAATGTCTTACCCTTCCTGATTTCTCCTAACATTAATTGTGTGAATTGTGTGAACACCTTAAGGCATAATAGTAATTTGTAGCATACCATTTTACATTGTTTTATTATTTACTGTTCTTTAATCATTATTTATCAAAACAATTTAGAATAGCACCTTTTAAACATAAGACAGCTTTGTAAAACAACTGTCGCTATATGCCAATAATATTAACATCTCTACTTTGAGGCCAGTTTCACATAATTTCTTCATTGCAACCCTATAATCAGTGACTTATTTAGACCCAGGACACCAGGCGGGTGCAATAAATAATGAGGTAGAACAGAAAAGCAGCAGGCTCCAGACCTTGTTGGGAAAGATTTGAATATCCCTTCTATATACACTTCCTAAAACCTTTCATATTTGTTGTATTGCTACTGTCAAGTTTTAAAGAGCGCATTTTGCAAGTTGAGGAAGGAAACTAGTTTTGTATATAATAAATGTGAATTTAATCCAATTGATTAATCCCAATAATAGACATTAATTAATTATAAACATTCTGGTTAGTTGCAACCCTTTTTGAGTATTTTTGCCAGAGGTCTTATGTAAGAGTTGAATCCCTTTAATGAAACTGTCTTTAACATTACATCTCTTCAGAACCACAATTGTTTATGACTATTTTACCTGGTCAAAGAGATGCACTATATGGCCTAGTGTGTGGAAACCCCTACTAATTATTGAGTTTAGGTATTTCAGCCATACCCATTCCATACAGGTGCATAAAATCTAGCACATTGTCATGAAATCTACATTGACAAACATTGGCAATACACTTAGGATACAGTTTGGGGAATTCCCTTTTCTGTTCCAGCATGACTGTGCCCCTGTGCACAAAACGGGTGGTTTGACGAGGTTGGTGTGGAGTGACCTGCATAAAGCCCTGACCTCAACCCTTCAGAACACCTTTGGTATTAATGGGAACAGCTAATATCTCATCCAACATCAGTGCCTGACCTCAAATGCTCCTTTGGCTAAATGGGCACAGATTCCCACAGAGACACTCCAAAATCTTTGGAAAGCCTTCCCAGAAAGATGGCGGCTGTTATAACAGCTAAAGCAAAGGGGGTGAATTCTACTCTAATGCCCTTGATTTTGGAATGGCATGTCCAACAAGCTCATATAGGTGTGATGGTCAGATGTCCACATACTTGGGTCCATAGTGTATGTATGCGAGGTACAAATTAGGTTATCTTGGTGAATTTATTATATTAAGAAGTCTAATATTGAACACCTTTCTCGTATGGAAATAAGGCAGTCAACTGAATTAATACATTTTGCAACAAGTGAGCACAGCATGTAAGCCAGAATTTTTGCAGCAATTATTTTGTAAGTTGCTCTGAATGACCCTAGGTCTTCCAGAACCCTGCCCTTTTTATATAGACTAAATAAGGGCCTCGTCCAGATTAAGCAGCACTGCTACAGTACCATCTTGCTGAAAACAAAAAGGTTGAATTGATAAATCAACAGCTTGGAGTTCAGTGCTAAGGGGCAACGTACCCTTTTCAGAATGAGTTTGAAGAGGAAGGTAAAGTAAAGGAAAGACGATTTCCGGTTGTCAAAGGCAAATACAATAAATAAAACACATTGTGTGAGGTACAAAATTATGTGATCAGGGGGCCACATTAACAGGGGCAGTGTGCAATGACCTGTGCTAGTCATTTTCCTCTTGAGCACCGGATGGTTCTCCAACTTTGGCTTCCTCTGGCACATCTCCAGTCACTACAACAGAGTTAAACACTATAAATCTCTTAAGAGGTAGACATTTAGACTAAAAGAGATGTAATTCAAGCATTAATTTGGAAATGTTGGTCAACATGACACAATTTAATATATCACACAAAAAATGTTTGTATAGCACTAAACACAATGTATCCCCCGTCCTCTTCTTTACTTTGTAAACACAACCCTACCAACTTATATATTCATGAGGTATACTTACATTGAGGTGACTGCTCCATGCTCTTCCTCCGTTGTATCTTTTTTGGTGGAATCTCTTCTTCTACTCCTTCCATCCCCTGACCTTTTATTAGCATCTTTTCCTTCTCTGCTAGTAACTCCTCCCTCTTTTGTACCATTTCTTCTCTCTGTCGTAAAATCTCTTCTTTCTCTTGGATTATCTTATCTTTTTCTTGTAGCATTTTTTCTTTATCTTGTAACCTCTTTTGCCTGTCTTCTTCTGTCTCTTCCCTCTTTTGTAACATCTCTTTGATCTTCTTTAGTAGCTCTTTAATCTTCTCTCTTTCTTTTTCCTTGTTGTTGATTACATGATATCTGTTCCCACATTTCTCTAAAAGCCACCTGAGCTCTGGCCCAGCTGTCTGAAGGTGTTCTTCTATGGTGGTGCCCCTCCCGACTAGCCAGTCTCCTCTGGAGAACAGGACCATTGTGTGTTCCCACACCTTCTCCTCCTCCTTTCCTCCTGCCAGCAGTGCTAAGTGTTGTTCCACAGCCACCTTGTGTCTTCTGACAAAGGGTGACCCCAGAGGGTAGACAAATAGGAAAGCCGGGGTTCCGGCATCCTCAGCCATGGTCACACTCCTCCTCAGTTGATCTCTGACCTCTTCGGAAGTGTCCTCAGCAGGAACCCACATCCAGCTTGGAGTGTCGATCACACTCACTATAGTGCCTTCGATATTAGTTTTCTTCATGATACATGTGTCTGTCTGTTTCCCAACATTGAACCCCTTACTGGGGCAGTCTAATTCCAAAAGGCTATTGCCGCTGGAGCTCTTCCCAGCCCATCTCCCACCTAGCAGCACCACTGCCACATGCTCCTCCACCACTGCCATGGGAGAAATGTTATTTTATTTTAATGATTAATCAGTTTAACATTTACAGTAATCACCCCTTTGCTACAACGTTTTACATTATAATGGTGATCACAGGCATTCTTTGGGTCATTAAAAGGAAACCATGGCAATATAATAAATAAATAGCACACATCAACACTTTTTTTATATTGTGAGAGATAATAAGTAATAATAATACTATTTAATTCTATTAATAGTAATACTATTTTGTTCAATTTAAGAAGATTTGAGATGGTCCCTGTTCCAAGGTTGGCATACCCTTAGGTCTCAATACTGTGTATTGTCCCCTTTATCTTCAATGATGGCTTGCTATCTTTTGTCATATATGTGGTTAAGGCCTATTAATTTTTTAGGTGGTAAAGCTACCTATTCTTCTAGGCAAAAACCTCCAGGTCCCATACATTTTTGGGTTGTCTTACAAGAACTGCATGTTTCAGATCTCCCCAAAGTGGCTCAGTGATATTGAGGTCAGGAGACAGTGATGGCCACTCCAGAACCTTCATTTGTTTTTGCTGTTGTCACTGGAGGGTTGACTTGGCCTTGTGTTTTGATTATCATGTTGGAAAGTCCAAGTATGTTCCATTGCAAGCTTCTGGGGTGATTAATGCAAATTGTCCTCCAATATTTTCTGATAACGCGCTGCATTCATCTTGTCCCCCATGTTGCTGAAGTTCACACATTCCAGTTCACACAACATCATAGACCCACTTCCATGCTTCACAGAAGGCGTAGTGTACTCTTCGTCAGAGACCCACCTCCATGCTTCACAGTAGAGATGGTGTACTCTTTGTCAGAGACCCACCTCCATGCTTCACAGTAGGGATGGTGTACTCTTTTTCAGAGACCCACCTCCATGCTTCATAGTAGAGATGGCGTACTCTTTGTCAGAGACCCACCTCCATGCTTCATAGTAGAGATGGTGTACTCTTTGTCAGAGACCTCACATGAAATGTGAAGTGGTCTGAAGAGCTAAGACAGTCATTAGGCCTTTTCATTCTGCATTGTTCTAAGCCTGGGCTAGCTTTGCCAGTGTTCACACAAAAGTTTGTTAACACTGGGCAAAGGTTTAACCCTAGGCTAAGGATTCACACTTGTATTTCCAAGCCCTGGGCTAACAGACAAATACTATACAAAACCATTTCACATTCTATGATAAGCAACAAATGTTAAGTTCTCTACAACATGTGAATAATGTCACCGTAGCCTACATCACTAACAAATGATCAATATTACGCTACTGCAATTAAATTAACGACTTCACATCGGTTTATCAAGTTGCCCACCCTGTTACTTGGGAAACTTTGTTAAAACTATGCAAAGAAAGAGAAAAACTTTAGTTTTCAAGAGAAAAACTTTAGTTTTCAAGAGAAAAACTTTAGTAGTCAAACTTAATTCTTTTAACTTATTTGCTAGATTTATTTACAAAAAAAGCGCTTAGCCCAGCGCTTAGAAAGCTCTTTTCCCTATGGTAAGATGCAGTGTGAACACGCCTAATTACAATTTATTCACAGACACTAATTACAATCAAACAGGTCACAGGTGTGGAAATGTACCCTTAATAGCGTTGTGTGTATATTATTAGGCCAATCATTCAAGGGTATGTCATTTTTTGTTCATGGTAATTTGGGTGATATTAGTTAATGTTATGATTTATTATGTGGAAATGTATGGCTTCATCTGACCACTATCCCTAAAAAAACTTTTCTGCATGATCAGTCATATCATTTCAAATAGGTCATGTTCTGCAAGGGGTATGTACATTTATGAGAACAACTGTATTAAGCTGCAAACCACTACAGTTCAACAATATTTGAGGGGATGCCTCACTGCTGATTTCAGCTCTCCCTAAAATTGGTGGTTTTTGGTGGGTTTAAGGACTTGACACATTGTTTTTTCTTCTTCCTTAGCAATCCTTGAATGCTTTTGGGTGTGTGTTTTGGGTCATTGTCTTGTTGGATGACCCACAACCTCTTCTTTACAACTTCGCCTTGAAGGCAAGCATCCCGGAGTCGCCTCTTCACTGTTGATGTTGAGACTGGTGTTTTGCAGGCACTATTTAATGAAGTTGCCAGTTGAGGATCTGTGAAGTGTCTGTTTCTAAAACTCGACTTGCTAATGTATTGGTCCTCTTTTTCAGTTGTGCAAAGCGGCATACTCTTGATAAGATGGTGGATGGTGTCCTGGGGATCTCCTCCCAGACCTGGATCATGGCATCAGTGAGCTTCTGGACAGTCTGTGTCGCTACTTAGCGGCATTGGATGTACCGATACATGACGTTGAGGTTCTAAATTGGACTCAGGTCAGGGGAATGTGAGGGCCAGTCAATGGCCTCAATGCCTTTGCCTCAGACAGTTTGATCAGAAGCCTACATACCAGTTGCCCACTGGAAGTCATTTTGTAGGGCTCTGACAGTGCTCCTCCTGTTCCTCCTTACACAAAGGAGCAGATAACGGTCCTGCTGCTGGGATGATACCTTTCTTGAGCCCTGGCCAGCATTCCTAATGTAACAGCCTGTCTCACTTCTGGTATCTCCTCAATGCTCTTGAGACTGTAGTTGGAGACACCGCAAACATGGATGTGCCATCCTGGAGGAGTTGGAAAACCTGTGCAACCTGAATGAGTTGCAGGTACCACCTCATGCTACCAGTAGGGACGAAGACACTAGCAATATGCAAAACAAGAGAATAATTACTACTCATAGGAAAATGTTTGAGTAAAATTAACTGTTTTGTTTTATTCTAAAAACTACTGATTACTTCCAAATTGCAAACACAAATGTCAATTTTGAGTATTTATTTGTAGAAACTGGTCAAAAAAATCAAAAAAATTATTGTTTTCAGACTTCAAATAATTAATAAAACGAACTCATATTCATTTTTTAACCACAAAATGTTTTAACTCAGGAAGAGTTCAGAAATCAATAGTTGGTAGAATACACCCGATTTTTATATCACAGCTTTCATGCGTCTTGGCATGCTCTCCACCAGTCAAATTGCTGTTGGGTGACTTTATGCTACTCCTGGCACAAAAATTCAAGTAGCTCGGCTTTGTTTAATGGCTTGTGACCATCCATCTTCATCTTGATCAAATTCCAGAGGTTTTCAATGGGGTTCAGGTCTGGAGATTAGGCTGGCCATGACAGAATCTGGTGGTCCTCCATCCACACCTTGATTGACCTGGCTCTCTGGCATGGAGCATTGTCCTGCTGTAAGAACCAATTCTCAGAGTTGTGGAACATTGTCAGAGCAGAAGGAAGCAGGTGTTCTTCCAGTATAACCTTGTACTTGGCTTGATTCATGCATCCTTCACTAAGACAAAACTGCCCGATTTCACCAAATGTCACTGTGTGTGGGACACTTTAGTTTGTAGGCCTCTCCAGGTCTCCGTCTAACCATTAGACGCCATTGTATTGGGCAAATTTAACATTTGACTCGACAGAGAAGATGATCTTACTCTATTCCTCTACGGTTTAATCCTTATGGTCTTTTAATATCTTCAGCCTGGCTCTTCTTTTCTTCTCATAGATGAAGGGCTTTTTTCTAGCTTTGCACAGCTCTGCCCCTAGAAGCCTGTTTTGAACCATCCTCACCGTGTACTTCACCCCAGCTGCTGTTTGTCATTCTTTTTGTAGGTCACATGATGTCATCCTACAGTTGTTGAGTTATATTTGAATGGGTTGACAGTCATTTCGTTCAGAGGACAGTCGTTTTGGCCCTCCGCCAGTCTGTTGCTTTGTTGTACCCAATGTCTGTTGCTTGACCTTGTTCTTATGAACCGCCATCTTTGAAAATAACCAGATGGAAGCAACCTGACCCTCAATTATTTTAGTATTTAGCAAGATATTTGACGTTTTTTATTATAATCAGTAAGTCAAAGAAATAAGATCTCACAATGAACAAATCCTGTTATTTTGGCTTATGTTTTACCTTTAAGCACAAATTCACCAATCAGCCATAAAAATTGGGAGATCAGTCAATTGCCTGTTTTAAATTTAAAACATCTTTTCAGATCACTGGCTGATCCATTGGTGTTTACCAAGTGTTATAGATGCTTCTATCTTCCAATTGGCAGTTTATCGAAGCTGGTTGTGCAGACTAGGATACCTAACATTGCAGTTTACTAGGTATGTAAGAATAATTAACATTGCAGGTTAGGACCAGTAACATGGTAGGGTAAATGATCTACACATCAAATCAGGTGAATGAGGATAATGTTTGGAAATGCATTTGGCTTTGCTAAAATGCTTCAATAGATCAGCAAGCAACCAGTCTTGCCAATCTAGCCACATAAATGTTAGGCATTCGATATACCTAGAATTTTGCAATCCCCTCTTTAATACATGCCATGATTGCAGTTACTATGAACCATGTAATGGAGTCTGTCCTTCAAAAGTCCATCCCACATTAAGCTTTCACTTTCTCTTCATTCAATGTGTATATGAAACGGCTGGTGAAAACTTTTGAGAGTCACTGTATTCGCTTGCTGTTTATCTTATTCATGTTCTAAATTATTTTTACCCACCATTTTGTTGCTAATATCAGGGATATAAATGCAATGCATCTCAGTATTTCAGAAGAGAAACCAGTTGTAAATACTCACCAGCTGCTGCCATCTTCAACTATTAACAGCCTGAAGAAATAACTTAGAGGCAATATATAACTAAGTAAAATAAATCCAGTCAGGTTTGTTTTCACTAATTGGAAATTCTAGTTTGATCAGATTCTTCTTGTTTGTCGGGGTCAATGTCAGACAAATGTGGGTAACTGCGTGTAAAGAGTCTATCTGAGACTGGGTGTAGCAAAGGTGTGGAGTGTGAACATGAGACCATGGTGAAATCTAATATCTAGATGACATGGATGCTTGCTGCTTCCTTGTGGCATTATAGGTAAGCTGGTTTGGCAAGATTCTTCAAGGATTTCAGAGGCCATCCCACGTTATTTAAGCAACATCACTTTCACTTTCTCCTCACTATGTGTTTATTTAGTACAGAGAAGAGACTGACTGAACAATTCCCCGCCCCTTGTAAAATAGGGTAGTGGTTAAAGACGCGGACCTGCAACCAATTGGCCCCGCGTTCAAATCTCGTCAAAGCAAAGTATGCATTAGGCTTTGAACTAGATAGATACAAACTTTGCTGGGCACATTCCTCAGTAGCTACGTCATAGAAAGCCTGAAATAAAACTGTTCAGGGTTATATTGCGACTATTAAGGCTGGATTTGCAAACTATGCATCTTTTTGGGTCATCCTTGTATGCTTTCTGGACATGTTCTAAATAGCCATACTGTATAATAGCCTACACTTCAACAGCAATAAAACACAAACTCTATGACCCAACGAATGCTTTTTATTTAAATTAGTCAACAGAATGAACTCTTTGTGAGCGGAGTATATAGGCTACTGTAGGGCTATCGCCTTTATTAGCTACATAAGTTAGAAATCATTTGAGCCAGATCGCAATTATTTTCATAGATAAAAAATTGTTGCACAATATTGCTTCCAAATTCCAATCTGTCTAAGGAATTTTGATGTAATGTTAGAAACGTCTCAACAGATACCACGTGAATTATGTCCGTTTCCATAGAATGTCCAGCCCGGGAAAGTCTCCTTCGCCTTCTACATTTCGTCATATGTTGTAGTTGCTGCAGGAGTGTGCTGATTTTGCCGGAACAATAAATTATGAAAATGTTTGTGATTATCAAGCAACCGTGCTTTAGGCTAATGTACGGCTATTCGTGCATATAACCTTTGACCATAGCAAACTGGTCGACAGTTTCTCTTATTTTATCTTGTACATCATCAAATTGAGATAAAAAATTCTAACTAAATTCGAATGGATTTACTTTGAGTAATTTGAGTGTTTTGTCATTTTTACTTAGTACATTTGTTGGGCCTGATAAACAAATGATAATATTATAGCCTGTGTTCTTAGAAATAATACTTCTAGGCTATTATTTTTTTGACTGGGGCACTTTAATAGGTCAACTGGGACATTACTATGATCAAAAATAATTAGTTGACTTTTTTTTTTAAAAACACTTATTAATTAATTAATTTATACACCCTCTGAAGTGCTTTGCGGTCGAGGGCAGTGCAGCTGCCATACCAGGTGGTGACACAGCCGGACAGGATACTCTCCATGGTGCATCTGTGGAAGTTGGTGAGTATCCTGTTATCTATGCCAAATCTCGTCGTTGTTGTCAAAGATCAGGCATATGATGGTGGTGTCATCTGCAAACTTAACAATGGTGTTGGAGACATGTGTTGCTAAGCAGTCGTGGGTGATGAGAGAGTACAGGAGCGGGCTAAGCACACAGCCCTGGGGAGAGCCAGTACTGAGTTAGTGAGGAGGATATGGTGTTGCCCATCCTCACCACCTGGGGTCTGCCTGTCAATAAGTTCAGGATCCATCTGCACATAGAGGGGTCGGTACCCAGATCGCTGAACTTCACCGCCAGCTTGTGGGGCACACTGTAGTCTATGAACAGAATCGTCTTGTCTAGATAAGAGACTATGGAACGGAGGGTCAAAGCAATGGCATCTTCTGTGCACCTGTTTTTTTCTGTAGGCAATCTGCAGTGTGTCAAGTGTTACAGGCATGGAGTCTGTGATGTGAGTTTTAACTAGCCGTTCAAAGCACTTCATGATGATTGGTGTGAGTGCTACATATGCACATGTTAATTTTCAGTTTTAATTAAAAAATATAGTTTTATGTATATCTTTTTCTAATTTCACTTCACCAACTTAGACTATTGTGTTCTGATCCATCACATATAATTCAGATAAAAAATATTTTTACTAAAGGCT
The DNA here is from genome assembly GCA_016801105.1 of Esox niger. Lineage (NCBI taxonomy): Eukaryota > Metazoa > Chordata > Actinopteri > Esociformes > Esocidae > Esox > Esox niger. The sequence continues at coordinate 71,780 of JACXGJ010001235.1, forward strand.
GTAATGTAACCAAATAGGTAAAAGGTTAAGAATACTTTTGCAAGGCACTGTATGTATAAAATCTGTGGCAGAAGTTTGATTTGAGGGGTAAAACACTGGCGTAGCATAGTGACACCGGGCCAAGGTGCAAGCCGTCCTTACATTGACACTCTGCCCTGATGAAAAATTGTGAAGCGTTATACACGCATGGAAAACCGATCCCCAGGTTTGACTGTGAAACACATAATTGTGTCTAACCACATAGAAACACAATATAAACTACAAACACAAAAAACGTTTATTATACAGGTCAAGAACTGTGGGCCCTCCGTGTGGTTTTACCATGATAGCTATGCCAGTGGGGACATATATGTTTTTGCAAATGCCCATGGATTTGGAATGGAATGGTAAACAAGCTCATACACAGTCCCCTCCAAAAGTATTGGAACAGTAAGACAAACTTATTTGTTTTTGTTGTTCACTGTATACATTTGGGTTTAAGATCAAAAGATGAGTATGAGCGAAGAGTTCAGAATTTCAGCTTTCATTTCCTGGTATTCACATTGAGATGTGTAAACACAGGACATTTTACACTTTGTTTGAACCCACCCATTTTTCAAGTGAGCAAAATTATTGGAACATGTGACTGACAGATGTTTCTTTTAGCCCAGGAGTTGCCTTTTAGGTTGAGCAATTTAAACATTAAATTGCTCTGCATCACTAGTCTAAGTTTCCATCCTTGGTTTAAACCTATAAAGACTGTATTTCTTGTTAAAGTGGATGACCCAACATGAAGACCAGAGAGCTGTCTATGGGAAAATATCAAGCCATTGTCAAGCTGAGAAAAGAAGGAATATCGACCAGAGCCATTGGACAAACACTGGGCATAACAAGCACAACAATTTGGAATGTCCTGAATAAGAAAGCAACTGCTGGTGTAATGAGTAACAGACGTCCAACAGGTCGGCCAAGAAAAACAACAGAAATATCCTGAGTGCTGTGATGAAAACCCCCAAAACATTAGTAGGTGACATCACCAACGACCTTCACAGTGCAGGGTGAAGGTAACACAATCCACTGTTGAAAAAGACTCAGAGAGCAGAAATATAGAGGCCATACCACAAGATGCAAACCAATCATCAGCAGTAAGAATCGGGAGGCCAGATTGAAATTTGCAAAGAAGTACAGAGATGAGCTGCAAAAGTTATAGAACACAATCTTATGGACTGAAGAGACAAAGATTCATCTCAACCAAAGTGATGGAAAGGCCAATTTGTGGAGAAAGAAAGCAACTGTTTATGATCTGAAAAATATAAGCATACATCTGTTAAGCAAGGTGGAGGTAATGTCATGGCTTGGGCGTGCATGGCGACTTCTGGAACAGGCTCATTAATATTTATTAATGGTGTAACTGATGGTGGTAGCAGAAGAATTAATTCACAAGTGTATAGAAACATTTTGTCTGTCAAATTACAGAGAAATGCATTGAAACTAATCCGGAGGAAGTTTATCATGCAGCAGGAGAATGAGACAAAGCACATTGCCAACAAAACAAAGGACTTCATCATGGGGAAAAGTGAAAGGTTTTAGACTGGCCAAGTCAATCTCCTGACATTAACCCAATAAAGCATGCATTTCACCTCCTTAAGAGGAGACCAAAGGGAGAAACACCCTGAAACAAACAAGAACTCAAAGAAGCTGTGGTAAAAGCCTGGAATAGCATCACAAATGAAGAATGCAACCGTTTGGTGATGTCGATGGGTCGCAGGCTTGAGGCAGTTATTGCAAGCAAGGGTTATGCCACCAATTATTAAATGTTTACATTAAGATAATTTGTTCCTTTACTTTTGCTCACCTAAATATGCTGTGGTCTAATACAAACAGTGATTAAGTTGTTTAACACATCTAGACCCGAATACCAGGAAATGAAAGCTGGAATTCTGAACTCTTGTCTCATACTCATCTTTTGATTTTAAACTTAGTGACCAACAAATACAAAGTAATTCAACTTGCGGTCACAATACTTTTGGAGGGGACTGTAGTTGTGAGTCCGGTGTCCACAGACCTTTCGCCATATGATGTTAGTGCCGTGGTGGACACATCTCATTGATTCTGCTACAATAACATGAAAAATAGAGCCTTCAGCAATATCATTCCATATTACTTAGTGAACATATTGTCTACGATGAGTGCTCATAGTGAAGAACTACTACAGACCTCAGTATTTCAATTTGTGTGGCTGATATGTGATCTACAGTAGGTACTGTACTTGAATTTTACGATCTCACTTCCACCACAATTCTCTTCAATGACTCAACATCATTCAAGTTACGCTAATAAATATGAACATTAGAGATATGTGCTACACATTATTAAAAAAATTGTTTAAGTTATTGTGGGATCTGAGCATTAACAACTACATTATGAATGTATGTTTCATTGGAAGTGATTGGGCCTAGATTTTGAGAACAATTTAAACTTCTCTGTTTAGATTATCTCTCTGTAGGTTGCCCTCTGATAACCACAGGAATGTTTACATTGACCATTTGGCATGGGGTTGTATCTGCAGAAGGACCTGGTTTTAATGTCGGTCATTACTGTATGATTTTCATTAAAGTCTATTGGATTCAAAAAGTCCTGAGTTTAAATGCATTTGTTTTAGCAAATATTTATTCACCTTTAAAGACAACATTTCACCTCAGCTCCACGGCTGACCTTTTCTCTCTGGCTGTCTGATCCTGCTGTGACAATGACTACTATTAAGAGTTTGAGCTTATCTTATTATGAGAGTTGTGTTGATAAAAAGTGGGTGGGACAAGATGCCATTTTCAAAAAGTGGGGGGGACATGTCCCACACACGTATAATTAAACCTACGCCCCTGTATAAAACGTTCTAATAGATATACCTCTTTACGTTGACTTTATGTGGTTTGCAAATTCTGGAATTAAATGTTAAAAACATATTGCTCACCATGTCTTCTACAATTGACATAATCAACATTTTCAATCATTACATGAAAAACAAGCTGTGGATCTCACCTGACTGTGGCTCTCACGTCAATATATCACACTAAACTCTACTGGCAGTTAAGGCACTTGTGGTACTTTTTGCAATAGGAGAATACCATCTCTCTGCCTCTTGTCCCCAATGCATTTTCTGTTCATAGTGTTTTGTACCTGGATCCCAGAATTTCTGTGTTTTGTCAACAGGAGGCAGTGTTGTCTTTGCATAAAATCTCTTCAATTAATGTTGTTTTTCTATGAAGAACATTGTCTTTGTGTTCCATGAAAATTCCAGAGAAGTAACATAGAAACCACTTTTTTACTTACAAATATAAAAAGAGCCACTATGTGTGTGAGTTGTATATCAATTATGAGAACCAGTCCTGGGATTATTTTACACCAACAAAATGTCTTGTTTATGATGAGGAGTTTTGAGCAGGCCAATTACATCAAGGAGCTAAACACATCTTCGTGATTCGGAAAACAGCTAAACTATTCTCCCAGTTTATTTTAACAAGGTTGTGCATCAAATATACTGTCAGAGAACCTCGTCATTCACCTTGGTCCTAAGCCTGGCCGCAGACAAAGTTCATGCAGGTGTACATAAAAGAATGCTTTGTAAAGAGGCGACTTCAATGTTCATACTACTAACTTAAAAAATGTACATACACTCCAGAGAATGCTGGTGAGGTTGATACTGTTCTTTTTCAGGCCAATTTCAATTGCCACCAGCCTGCACTTTTCAAAACATTACGTTAAATACTAATAATAAATACTATATATACATCATTCTGTGCTACATTTTAAAAAGGTCATGTTGAATCCGTTTTTATTTTCTAGGGATGGACAGTGAGTCCAGGGCTGTATTTACTTGACACCAAATAGAGGCAAAACTCTTTCAATAAACATTGCAGTTATTTCAGATACAATATAAAATAGTTTGCTAGAATGTGTTCTTAATTCAGGGGTAACAACCCTCTCAGGGACCCTTGGATGTTCCACAATTTTTTGGCAGCCCTGAACGGGCACACTTGATTCACTAATCAAGGCCTTGATGATTAGCTGACAAGTCTAATCAGGTTAGCTAGCTTAAAATAGGTCTCATACACTGAATGTCTTTGAGTCCCTCAGGAGAGGTTATCAAATCTCAACTCTGATGAATCAGGTTCATTCCCTCTTTTTGGCCTGGAGGGGGCGATGTGCAGGGGTTCCACCAGGCAACAGCTGATCGAACAACAAGACGGAACACATCATACCTGGGGTACACAAAGAGGAGGGAAGAGCAGAGGATGGGGCTGGGGGGAATAGAGAGATGGAGGGGATGACAAAAAAACCAATAATAGATAAAAAGTGGTCTGTGGAGAGGTAGTGTGTGAGTTAGTACCTAGTAGAGGAGCCAGCCAATACACTAGACAGTAATCCAAGAAAGAGTGTCCTCTGCAGGGGAACTGGGTGGAGAAGGCCAATGCAGGGTTAAATACAGCTCCTGTCATCTTGCCTCCTGCACACACATAGCAAGCGAGTTTATTTATATAGCACAATTAATACATAGAAGCAATTCAATGTGCTTTACAGTCAAAATTGAAATATAAAATGCAATGGAATTAAAATAGTCAGATTGTTACAATTCTCTAGCTCAGCTGTCTCCAGGGGGACTGCATGAACTTCAACACCCCGGTATCTCAATCCTCGCATTCCGATGCAAGGATGAACCCGTCAGTCCCTATGCGAGATAATCATTGCATGAATGTCTTACTTAGCTCTCTCCAGGGGGACATTTATGCCATGTCTGTACAGGCATTTTAATTACAGTTACAATAACTGTTTACTGTACAACCCTGTATCTCAATCCTCACGCTCCAGCGCTTGGATAAACTTGTAAGTCCTTTTGTAAGAAAATAACCTACATCGATGTCTAAACAGCAGCACAAGAACTTGCATTATACGTCATCTGCAGACTGTAAAATTTACACAGAGGTTATCCCTCTGATAGCACCAGAACTTGCATTATGATTGGTATAAGATAGCAAAATATACATTTATTAACACATTAAATCAGAAGGGGAAATATAATAATAAAGCATGGAATAAGAAAATAGACATATTAAAACAAATAAAAACATAGGAAGCTATAAAAACTGACAGTTAAGTTTAAGTGATAGAAACATAGGAAGGTATAAGGCTCACAGTTTGGTTAAGTTTAAGAGCTCAGTAATAGGCACGTGAAAAGATTTTTTTTTTTAACCTGGATTTAAAAATCGATATGTTTGGTGCACGTCTAAGATCTTCTGGTAGTTTATTCCAGTTGTGTACAGCATAGCTGCTAAACGCAGCATCTTCGTGTTAAGTTTGGACTCAGGGCTCTATTAACTGACCTGAGTTCATGGATCTAAGAGCCCTGTTTGGTTTACATTCTTCAAACATATCAGAAATGTATTTGGGTCCTAAACCATTCAGAGATTTATAAACTAAAAGCACCACTTTAAAATCTATTCTGTAACTGACTTGAAGTCAATGCAAAGATTTAAGAAGTGGAGTGATGTGCTCTGTTCTCTTGGTCCTGTTTAACATTCCAGCAGCTACATTCTGAATGAGCTACAGCTGTTTTACAGCCTTTTTGGGGCGTCCAGTTTAGAGGCCATTAGACTAGTCAACCCTATTAGAGATTAAAGCATCTTGATCTTTTTGGGACACCAGGCTTTTGATTCTGGATATATTTTTTAGACGATAGAATGCTGTTTTGGTGACCGATTTGATATGACTGTTATATGTGAGGTCTGAGTCTATCGGAACAGACTTGATCCCTGGTTTTAAAGGCCAGAGAATCCAGCTCTTTACTAATATTAGTTATCTAATTTTTGTTGCCAAACACAATAATCTCAGTTTATCTTGGTTTAATTGTAGACAATTCTGGTTCATCCAGGTATTTATGTGCTCTACACAGTGACACAGAGATTCTACTGAGCTATTGTCATACGGTTCGAGAGGCATATATATTTAAGTATCATTGGCATAGCTGTGGTAGTCAATGTTGTTGTTCTGTAGAATTCGGCCCAGAGGTATCATATAGACTGAACAGAAGCAGTCCGAGAACTGATCCCTGTGGAACTCCGCATGTCATAGCCACCCTATCAGATTCATGATTACAAATGGTGACAAAGTCACTCTGGCCATCTAGATAAGATCGGAACCAATCAAGGACTGTCCCGGAGAGTCCTACCCAATTTTCCAGCCTATCTATAAGTGTTCTATGATATACAGTGTCAAATGCTGCACTGAGATCTAATAGAACTAGAAAAGTTATTTAATCAGAATCTGTATTCAGCTGTATATCATTCAGGGCCGTTTCAGTAATGTGGTAAGGTCGGAAGCCTGACTGAAATTTGCTTAAGAGACCGCTTGAGGTCACAAAATTGCTGAGTTGATCAAAGACAACCTTCTCAATGATCTTGGCTATAAAATGGAGATTTGATACAGGTCTATAATTGTTCATTATAGATGCAGCCAGTGTTCTCTTTTTTAATAGTGGCTTAATTGCAGTTGTTTTTAGAGACGTTGGGAAAATGCCTGATTGCAGAGAGCTATTAACTATTTGCTGCAGGTCCATTGTTATTGAGTTTAATTTTTTTTTAAACTAAAATCTGATGGCAGTGTGTTGAGACAACATGTAGAAGCTTTAAGATGTCGAACTGTTTCTTCTAGGGATTTTTGATCAGTTGTATTAAATTGCGACATAATAACCAAGTTATGTCATGGTGGTTGTAGTGATGGTACAGTGTTCTTGTTAGACTGTGTTGTTCTGATGGTCCCTGTAATATTTTAAAAAATGGCTAATTCATTAAATTTCACAGTGGACATGAGTTCTGATGCAATTTGCTTTACTGGGTTTGTAAGCTTGTCGACCATGACAAATTTTGGGTATTATTGATATTCTCGTTGATCGTTCCCAATAAATGTTGCTGGCTGGCTCTGCGTAACTCATTGTGGAAACTACCGAGTCTTTGTTCATAGATGTCATAGTAAATTTGAAGTAAAGTTTTCCTCCACTTACATTACGCTTTCCTACATTCTCTTTTCACAGTGTTACCATCATGGGGGTTCTCCCTGGTGTTCTCTGTTTGCTCACAGTTTTCTTTACCTTTACAGGTGCAACACGATCTATGACATTCAATATTTTGGAATTAAAATTATCAAGGAGTACATCAACTGACTTAGCACTTATTACTGGAGAGATAGCTATGGCTTCCATAAACTGAGCATTGGTTCTTTTATTAATGTTCCTTTTCTTAACAGAAACAGAGTTTACTGGAACATTCGGGGTGATAAGTGATTAAAAAAAGACACAGAAATGATCAGACAGGGCCATGTCTTTAACCATGACAGAGGAAATATCGAGACCTTTTGAGATAACCAAATCTAGAATTGTGGCCTTGAGTGTGTGTATACTCTTTCATATGTTGAGTGTGATCAAGTGTCAACTAGTGTTAAATGTTCTTTGGCATTTTTGTCTGCACTATTATCTATATGGATGTTAAAATCCCCTGTAGTAATAAACAAGTTATACTCAACTGATAACAGAGAGTAGTTCAGCAAAATCATCAATAAAATTTGCTGAAAATCGTGGAGGTCTGTGGTCTTTGGGGGTACCCTTCAATGTAAAACAGAGACATTCAAAAGAAATAAAATTACCAAGTGTATTTTCTTTGCACTGGAATGTATCTTTGATTAGGGCAGCCACTCCTCCTTTCCTACCATTTCAACACGTATTCATATAGCCACATTCTTGTGCTGTCTCGTTGAGAATAGTAGCACTACAATCTTCTGTTAGCCATGTTTCAGTGAGAAACATAAAATCTAGGTTGTAGGATATTATAATGTCATTTTCCAAGAATGATTTGTTGGCTAGAGATATGATATTATGTAAAGCCAGCTTAATATATATAATAGGGGTTCCTGGACTAGTATGTTGATAGTACATGATTCCTTCAATTTCTAATCCTCACAGGAATAGAGATAATGGGTGCTAGCTTTTACTCAAAACAGTCAGCATTGCTATTTTTACCATAGCAGGGACCCGAAGCACATCACTGAGTATATTCTGTGCTCAGTGGAAATAAAGGACACATAGTGAAACCTGCTTCTTTCCCTCTTACATGAGACAATACACACAGTAAAACCTGCTCCTTTCCCTGTTACATGAGACAATACACACAGTAAAACCTGCTCCTTTCCCTGTTACATGAGACACCACACACAGTTAAATCTGGTAGTGTACCTGCATATGTCAGGGTAGCGGTGAGTGCTGCTACAGCGTGGACCCGGTACCTCTGGTCCACAGTGTGTGTATGTGTGAAAGCTGTTTGCATTGCGAAGGCTCCTGCTAGCTCCACGGCTGCCGCTGCCACCAGAGGGCCAGGGAGCCCCAGGCTGGTGTCTGCGTGGATGGGGCTGGTGCACTGGAACCCCTGGAGTGCGTGTCTCTGGTGCAGGTCAGATAGGCGGAGAGTCCACAGCCCTTGTAACATGGTAGGAGTCACACCCGCTGCAATGAACTGGCAGACCATCCTCAGCATGCCACCCCTGAATGAAATAAATCTATTCATTATACACAGAATAAAACATGGTAGTTATCCATTATACAAAAAAGGCACCATTAAGTAGAATCGCCAGTAGGATTAAATGACATATCCTTTACAAAGGGACAACACTAGAGTACAACCTGGCAGTGAGGCGTCCCCGGTAGATGTGCTCAATTGTGCTACATGGGTTCCCCAGGGCTCCGTGGAAGGTGACCGCATGGACCACCGACGCCATGTAGGTAAGGCTGAGGCAGAACTGAGGCTGCAGCTGGCCTTGCTCTCCCAGCAGACGCAGCTCCAGGTTGCATACACACAGCTGCAGCGTGGAGACCAGCTCGATAGCATAAACAGCAGACAGACCCTTGTGAGCTAGCAGCTTGCTTAGGATCCTTCTACCCACCTCACACAGCAGCACAAAAAGAACTAGCAGACACAGAGACAACACAATGCCTGACATCTCTATGCAGACATCTAGGGCAGCTCTCCTCCCTTTCTTTATCTTTCTCTGTTCTCTTTTCCCTCTTCTAACTGTGCATTTTCCTGCGCGGTCTCTCCTGGCCGCAGCTAGCTACTGTGTGTGTGTGTGTGTGTGTGCCTTTGTGATCAAAGATGCACTCTGCTGTAGATGATAATGAGCTCACATGGTACGGAAGTGTCTGCTTCCCTCTTCTCTCTGTCTGTCCTTCCACTGCTCCCCATACCTCTGTGTGATTTCCCAACCCACCACCAGAGAGCATGGTTGTTATACAAATTCAATTAGGTCAAGGAGTAAATGGTACATTTCCAAATGGGAGCTTTCAGTGCAGCACTACATATGACCAGAGGCGGGTTGGTTGTGTAGCACAAGACAACAAGGAGTGCCATTTGGGACAGGCAATGTCTATGCACCTCACACAATCACAATGCATCTCCCCTAATCACAGTCACATACTTCTCTCTACCTTCCTCTCCTTTCCCAGAACTGAAACAGTTTCAGTGAATTGTCTGATGAAAATTGTAATGCTCCAGAACTCGGCCATCAAGCAAAAGCAATCCCAACAATGGACTTCTTCACTTCTCAAATGTTCACATTTTTAAAGAGGACACAATGAAAGAAAGCCACTTAAAACTATTGAGACGCTGCTCAGAAGTCTTATCGGGACTGAAATGGATAGACCCGCCCCAACTCCCACTAAAACAGAGAGGGAGAGACCAATACGCGCACGACTAAGCTTCAGCTTGACCACTTGCATACTAGATGCGCCTGTAGTGGGCGGGCGTTATTATGTAGCAAGGTAGTATGTGACTAACAATAGCCTAGGATTGGCACAGAGCCTGGGCAGAGCGAGCGAAGAAGGGTTTGGCAAGTTGGTCAGAAAGAAAAAAATCATCGACTTGTGCGAATGCATGCTTGCAATTACTGGGAAAGAGAAGAGATCACCAGCAGGAATTTTTCAAAACTACACGGCTAGTGGTGAGTTTATCATATTCCCTTTATCCACAATCAATACCGGGCAAGACAGGCGTTTTCATTTTTACCTTCCTTTACCCGGTACATTACCGGACTGCTCCCCCCAGACAGACAGGAGCATGCTCACAGGGCAACGGCCAGGGACCACAGACGTACAGTCCATTAGCGATATCTGTGGTTGGATAAAGAGCCACGACGCTACAGGCTAGATCATTTGTCGTTTCACTGATTTTGTCCCTGGGAGACCGGGTGTTATTATAACGTTGCTGTGTGTGGCGGCGTGGTGGCTATCCAGACATTACCACCCCCCCTCTCTCGTTCTCTCTGTCTCCCTCTCTATGTATGTGAGTGAATCAATTTCATGTTAAATGGCCAATTATACAGTATTTCGATCAACGACCTTAATGTTTTAATCACTTAGATGATTCAATTAAAGATTTTTGAGCTACAATTTTATGGATGTTATTTTGTCATCTAATGAGAGGAGGGTGAATTGTACTTACATTCATTTAAAACACCTTAAGAGAGGGATATGTTGTGAATCATTCTGCAGATGTCGGATGGGGAGTCAAAAAAGGAAAGTAAGAGAAACACTCAAGCACAGACAGAGACACATATATTTGGTAAGAAAGTGAAAAGGATAGAAATGGTGGGACAAGAGAAGAGACTGAGTGAGGGCATGAAGATAAGCAATGCTGTAACTGTCTGATTAGTGACAGTGCTCCACAGTCTGACGTGGCATATTTAATAAATGACACATCAGGAATAATCAAGGATCGTCCGACATCACTAGGCTAATCTGCATCCAGAAATGACCCATAATCCCAGTTTGTGTCCAGAGTAACCATTTCCCTGTGTGTAGAGTAGAGAAGTATTATATAGGGAATAGTGTTCCAGCTGGTGCATAGGCCCATAGTATTGTCAGGTCATTAGCTATTTCTATCATCACAGCATTCAGTTTTGTTAAAGAACCTGAGCCAACACTGACCTTTGCCCAATGAAGGTTTCACATCATCAATATGAACAGCAGTACGAGAGAGATATGATTGTCTGGTGGAAACCTGTTTTAGGGGAGGGAGGGAGGGTGGGTGCGTAAAGTGATCGTAAAGTCGTTTCTTATAAATGTTTTAATAAAACATTAGTGCTTTATCAGTAATAATAATGTTGTTATGATTGAACAGCAGTCTGTTGGCAGTTATAATGATATAACAGTAGTATTTTCGCAGTAATAATGTTATGATGTAATAGGAAAATTGTGTTATAACATAAATAGTGTTATGATTTAATAAGACAATAGTTTTTGGGACAGTATTAATGTTATGAAAGCATAGCAGTGCTTTGACATAATAACGGTATGTTATGATGCTATGAACAGTAATACTCATGTTTAAGGAGGCTGTAGGGTGGTGATGCAGTCTAGGATGCTGTCTGTGGTCCACATATTCCTCTGCAGCATAGGTTTGTAATGCTGCTATGATATTATGTAACAACAGTGTTTTAACTGTGTAATTATGTTATGGAATATCTGTGTAGCAAATGAAAAGTGATGTTGTTGGATAGTGGTGTGAAGTGGTTAGGTGAAGGTGTGTGTGTGTGTGTGAGGTTTTGACACAGCTGTCAAACCTCCTTGCCACACACACACACACCTTTAATCCTAAAGTTAACCTAACCATACCGCCTAATTCTAAACGTAGGCTAACCTATAATGACTATACATTACCCATAATGACTATAACCCTCATTTCTAAAAGCAACCCATTTTGTAAATGTTACCATAATCTAACCCCTAAGCAAGATCCCAAAATGCATATTAAAACCGGAATCCCACATGTGCAGAAGAGCGTTCTGTAATGTTTTCTACGTTGTGCCATGTCCTTAGTAATAACAACTAGTAAAAGTTGAGGACAGAATACTGACGTCTTGGGATCAGAGCTAACCTGTCCACTGAAGCAACAATAATACTATCAACTATAAATATCTCTCCCCCGACTTTTCTCCCTCTCCACACAATTGGTTGAAGAGGCTGCATATTACACGGATGCTCTCACACAGTGACAGTTCTGCATTAGCGCAAGCTTAGTCACTGGTTTAAATCACCTTTAAATCCACTTCCTTCTGCAAACCATATGGACATGTAACTAATCTCTCTCCTCTTCATTTCAATTTAACATTTGTTTACATTCCCAAAGCAAGTGAAAAAAATAATCCCAAATGTCTGTAATGGTGAAATGTTTCTGTTCTGCTCACTAATTGGCCTTCAGATGTGCAATGTGTCAGAATGTTGGTTTTATGATGACATATATCTGTGTTTCACCTAATAGATATGGTATTTATGTGTGATTTGTTTTCATATTCTTTATGGTTCTGTATGATCTGTGGATTGGAGTTTTCTCACTGTCCCATTTGGAATACTGCAAATCAGATATAGTTTTCTTGCTCAAACGAGCAAATTCGGACTCCTCATCACACTCCAGACGGCATCCTTTGAAAATCTGGCAAATGCCTTCTCTGGAAGGTAGTGGTTTGGAGAGGGATTTCAGCAAGTTTTCACTATGATATTTTGTGTCAGCTCAAGTATTTCTCGCTACCTTTTGAATAATGTAACATAGTCTAAACAGGTCCTGACTGTGTTGAGCCACTCTGGGGTCTGTAGGGTGTGTATGGTCTGTTTGTGAGTAGAGCACCAGCTGGTTTTGGAGGAATTTTCCAAAGTTAACCGGTAAATGTTATTGAAGGTTTGATAATGATTTGACTTCAGGTGTGTGAAACATATAAAAAGTCTCAGGTGTTTATACTATTTTGTGATTTATAAGGTCGGAAGTGGATCTCAGACCTCTCAATCACAGGACTATGAGTTCTATAATTTCTTGAAGCTAGGTTGATATATGTAAAGCTAATGGAGAACGGTTATATGTTAAGTTGTATGCTCTTTTTGATGACATAGAAGGCACTTGTTGCTTTGTCTTTGATATCGTTCACAGCAGCATTGTTTAAGATGCCTGTGTTGCTGGTGTTTAAAACAAAGTTAGGTGGAATTCTTTGCTCCAGGGCAATGGGGCAGAAGAAGTGCTGCAGTAGCCCCTCCTCAGAACAGAAGCACTAGATCCCCTGCAAACAGAACCTCTTCCTCTCTCCATTTCAATACCCCCATTTCACTGTGGTGTGAAAGCGTGAACAGCTGTATTAGAAGTCACACCTCTGTTTATGCGTTAAGCTGTTTCTCTACCTCAAATATCTCCACTGGTGACCATTACCTCTGTCTCTCACACACAGTCCTGCTGGTTTGACATCTGGTCTGCTGGAGCTCTGGTTGTATGTCTGTCTGAAGTCTAAGATAGTGTTGTTTATTTGGTATTAAACAATCTGGTGTCGAAAAGAGTTTGCTACAGTCAGATAGAATGCGGACTGAGTGTTTATTTGATATTGCTTTGGCCATCGCACTGGAAATGTGGGGATATTCTGCGTTGCTTAGTTAGAAGAGCGTGGCACTTACATCAACAGAGTTATGGGTTTGAATGTCTGTGAGGAAAAAAGGTATGCGCTCCACTTCTGTACATCACTGGATGAAACGTCTGTTCAATGTAAAATTATGTTGTCTGGTTGTTAGGCTAACTAGCTATCTGGCTTTATGCTATCTGTCTGTCGTGCTAGCCGGCTAAATGGTTATGAAGATGGGTGTGGCTAGGTGTGTATCCCTGTTGTATGATGAAGGACTAGCAAGGAGTTTAGCTTTTATTCACAGGGTAAAGGGTTGAGTGTTTCTTCAAGAGTTGCTTGCTATTTGTCTCTCTGTGACAGATCTGCCATCACAGAGTGCTCTGAAATTAATAATAAGCACTAAAGGAACACATACAGAAATACTCACAAACTCGCACACATACAATGCATTTAAATAACCATAAAAATGCAAAATGCTTTAAATGTGTATAATTTCAACAGTTGATGCCTTCCTGCTGGTTTAGCGTTTGTGTTGGAGAATGTTTTTCTGTAGTTTGAGGAAAAAGGTGTTGTTTTCTGTATCACACGCACACATACACACGCAAGCACACTTGTCTTGTTCTATCATTTGTTTTCTTGGGGGTGGAGTAGCACTGGGCTCCCAGAAGGCCTCGAAATGTGCATTATTTATGGTGTTGCCTTGGTGATTGAGTTGGTGGGCGGGGCCAGACAGCTGGTAGGCAAAGACACTCAAGTGAGTGTGTGTGTGTTTGCATATGTGTGTGTGCCTGTGTGTGTCTGGTTTAATAGTTATCATATGAGGAGTGAGTAGTTCAGCAGTGAGGTCACTGACCAGCCCTCTCCCTATAGTTTGCTGCAGACCAGGACGGGGAGATTGGGGGAGAGAGTTTCTGTGTGGAGAACATTTTTTCATTTATTAACTGTTATTTAACCAGGTAAGTCATTTGTAATTATTGAGGATGGCCTAGTCAAATACATTCAAATGCAAACCAAGACATTACCAAGGATAAAATAAATAATCTAAAAATGTGTATGTGTATACAGTGCCCTCCATAAGGATTGGGACAGTAAAAGTGTGAGGAAAAAGTTCACAATGTCACCTTCTATTTCTGTTTGCTTCAACACTTTTTGCCAACTAAGGATATCCACACTGGATCTTTTGCAACTAATCCAAGTAATTCTTAGGTTTTGTGGTTGTCCAGAGTGATATATCTTATGGGAAACAGGTTACTATTATAGAAGTCAGTCTTTAGATGTAAGCTGAATGTTGTATGTTTTTAAAGCTATGTTGTAGCACCCTGTTCAAAGAGTTACTTACAACATTTACCAATTAACTCTCCATACTGTGGACCACCAAATAACATTCAAAAGCTCTTTAAGATGAGTTGGATATGTTTCACAATTATACAACTCTGGAAAAAAATAAGAGACCACTGTACCTTATTTATGGACACATGTATATATGCGTTCAAAGACATTTTGTAAACCATCTGCAGTACCTTCAGACCACCGGCTGAAAACCACTTATTCATAGAGACTAGTGGTTTTTCACATCTCTGTACTTCTCTTGTTCTGTCAACCAAGAAAGACAGAGATACAATAAAAGGAGAGTGAGAGCCAGAGAGAGCCAAAGGCCAGGGGGTAGAAGTAGAGGGTGTGAAGGAGAGAGATCAGCTTCAAACAGTTGGTGAATAATGGAGCACCCATTCCTCAGGCCTGGCATTGTTCTCTTACTCTCTGCATTTGCTCCTTTCTAAACACACACACACACATGCGCACACGCTCACACACACATAGAGCGAGAGAGAGACAGAAAGACACAAATCTTCACAGATGTAAAGGAGGACAATGTTTGAGTGTCTTCCTAGGCTTGGTTAAAGGAACGGACAGCATGTGAAAAGAGAGCTATACAAAGGGTGAAAGCAAGAAAAAAGATGGATCTTTTTCCTCTTTGTGAGTAGAACAATATCATGGTGGAAGTCCTGATGATGTCATGATGGTTGAGTGTTAAAGACGAGAGCATGAAGAACCAGGATAAAATGTTGGGAAGCAACCTGAAACTCTTTCACATTTGTCTGTTTAATAGAAGTTGGTATATTCCTGAGATTCATTTTGAAACACTGGGGAGACCTAGTGTCCACACGCACACACACATACACACACAGAGGGCATTCATGGGGAAAACACAAACATGGTAAGACCTTTGACAACCGTAGGAATCATTACTTCAGTCATCGTCAGATTCCTTTTCTTCTAGACACAGTAGTGTGATCAGGAAAACATTTCAACTGACTGGCTTTAACTCGTCAAATCTTGAGTCATTTTAAGACGGTTCCTTCTTTGCGTGTTACGACAATCCTCTTATCATAGTAGCGTATCAGCTGTAAATTTACTACAGCTTGTCAGATCTGTAGATGCATGTACAACCCAAATAAGCAAAGCTTTTCAAAATAGTGCATGTTCACAGTGATGACCAGCAAGCCGGCTGTTTAAACCCTGTCGTTCTGACCATGACAACTGACCAGAATTGTTCCCAGGTCTTTGCTGTGCATGGCGGATTACAGCAATTATACACTATAGCACATTCTAGTACTTTTGACCTACTTTGCAATGTCCAGCATTCATGCATTTTCCTACATGGACTGCTCATAGTATGTCCCACTGAACACACAGACCAAATGCTAAGACGTTTTGTTTCATTTGGAAGTTTGTTTCAGAAATGTTTACGAGACACACAGGTAGAAGAATAATACCGCAATGCTTACAAAATTCCATCTGAACGACTGCTAAACAGTAGGACCATTGTACTTGATCGAAGTCAGTCAGGTTCATGTAGAGTTGTTTGCCCATCAACATACTTTGCCTGTTGGTTAAAGTCTCTGCTAATATCTGTTGCTAATGTGTGCTGAGAGAAATCTGCCAATATGACCTTACCTCTTCCAGAAATCTCTTGTTATAGGTGGAATCACCAGGTTACATTGTATGTTCCCCTTAACACTAAATTGAGGCAACGTTTTAAGCAAGTACGTTGGCTCACCTGTCATCTATGCCGCTCTAAACCTTTCTCTCAGATGGATGCTTTTCAAGTAATAACTAATTGCCTCCTCTGGAAGTTTTCCCTGACTGCAGTATCCAAGATGACTTTATGCGAAATGGAGACCTGCATGTTAAACATCCCAGAGCAGTGCTCAGTGCCTGACCTCTACTGTATATTCTCCATCACAGAATCTGTGTAGTTCTGCATGTAGATAGACTAGGGTCTGCTTTAGACAGATTTTTAAGGTGTCATTAATGTCGTGAGTTGAAAAGTTTAAATCCTGTGGTTTATATACAGTCACTTTGACATTTTCACCTTTTATTAGAGAGAATCCCATTCTAATTGAATCTTGAAGCATTTTCTTTTCTTTATCTGGATGATGTGGAATCTACATATTCATTTTGGAAGTTTGGATTCTCCGGCTGACCTACCTTAGGAATCACCTGTATGGGGAAGTATATCTTAAAGCCTTTTCAGGTCGACATAAGCCGCCAACACGCTGATTTATTGACACTGACTTGTCTGTGTGTTTTCTCTTAAGTTGACATTAAGCTTACTTAGAGTTATTAGGACAGACCTCTCTCGCTGTGTAAAGCACTCTGAATAGAAAGCACTGCATGTCCTCAAGTGAAATGTAGAACAAATGAGGGAAAGGACTATGGAAATAAATGTTTGATCATTCCTTTTTAATTCTTCCATCCTTTCATCTTCCCAGCCACTTCCTTCTCAAGGAGTAATGGAGGGATATATTAGGAAAGTGTCACTTGGGGAATGTCCTAATATTTTTTTTCATTTTTATTGTTTAACATTTAAAATGTTAAGACAATATAAACATATACCTGTTATATATTATACAGGATGGTCCTGTTTTGTATGACTGCTGGTTGGCAATGCAGTAATACTGCCTTACTGTCTTTACTAGGCAATAGTAGAACTTTGTGCGTTGCATGTCTAACAAATGTTTTGTGGGTTTATATTGGTCTTGTGTTGATAATATGCTCCTTATATTGCCTACAACTTGGAGTCTTGTGTGTTTCATTCAGATTGATAAATTGCACCTGTATTTTACCATTTAACTCATCATAGCATTGTCACAGAACTTGGCAGATTTGATGACACAGCATGTTTCTCGTAAGGGAGATGTGTGTAGAGAGAAGAGGCTCTGGTCAGTATACACCCCTATTTAGTACCATGTGTGTTTGTCTGCCTGGTTATGGTGATGATGTAGTTGTCTATTTGTGTGTGGAAGAGTTGTTGATTGTCTTGGTTGGGCTTCATTTCCTGCTCTTAGGTGTGACAGAGCTATGCAGTGTCACAGAGCAGCTGGTATATAGACACACACAGACGGGGGTGTATGTTCTTGGAATGGGTTGTCATCCGTTCTGCCTGGTGGAGTGCCTGTAGTGAAATGGGTTGTCATCCGTTCTGCCTGGTGGAAGGCCTGTAGTGAAATGGGTTGTCATCCGTTCTGCCTGGTGGAAGGCCTGTAGTGAAATGGGTTGTCATCCGTTCTGCCTGGTGGAAGGCCTGTAGTGAAATGGGTTGTCAT
>JACXGJ010001236.1:0-90131 GCA_016801105.1 Esox niger
TGACATCATGCTGCTGGACAACGGAAAAGAGGTATCACCTCTATCACCACCTCAGCCGTCCCTAGTTCCCAACCACCACCACACCTCAGCCCGTCCCTAGTTCCCAACCCCATACCACACCTCAGCCCTGTCCCTAGTTCCCAACCCCATACCACACGTAAGCCCGTCCCTAGTTCCCAACCACCACCACACCTCAGCCCGTCCCTAGTTCCCAACCCCATAGCACACCTCACTCCGTCCCTAGTTCCCAACCACCACCACACCTTAGCCCGTACCTAGTTCCCAACCCCATAGCACACCTCACTCCGTCCCTAGTTCCCAACCACCACCACACCTTAGCCCGTACCTAGTTCCCAACCCCATAGCACACCTCACTCCGTCCCTAGTTCCCAACCACCACCACACCTCAGCCCCGTCCATCTGTCCATGTTCTACATCATTGGCAGCGACACTCTAACCAGCGCCATAACTGTTCCAGTAATCTCTCTGGCCTGGCGCATAAAGGTGACACGGCTGGCCACTCAGCTCACTCCTCGGACACTGGTAAATATAGAGCTGTCTGATCTGACAAGGCCGCTGATATTTCCCAGGCCTTGGTAGGGCACCTTCACCCAGGATCACAAACAGCTCCTGGCGGAGACAGGCATCATAGAGTTAGAGAAGGTGTCTGGCATGGAAATCCGCCTGAAAGAACAACCCGTAGCTGAACCAGGAGGGGATAACCAAGTGGGAGAAGTATTTTCACCCAGAGTTGTGATTAAAATGTGGCTGAGTGATAAGACAGGGCCAACTGCTATGACAGTTCTAAGGTATCCCTAGATGTCAGAGTGGAGCATGACTCAAAGTAGAGCATGTGGGAAGACAGATTTGAATGTGCTTTCACTGTAGAGTGTTTGTGTGTGTGCGTGCACATGTGGCCTGCTGGTGATTCAGCAAAACATGCTCCACTGGGCCTCTGTGACCTCGTTCGTCAACCTGACACTCCGCTCTGTTTCTGCCCTCTCCCGATCAACTGAAAGACAGTGATGAGGGTGGAGAGAGAGATCGAGGAGAGATCGACCCAGCAAGGAGGAAGGGAGAAAAAGTGGTAACAATGAGAATGTTAGGGAGAAGAAGGGCTATATGTAGAAACTGTGCAAAGAATATGCAGGGAGTTATCCACTGAGGGAGGAACAGCCAGATACTCACAGCACTTTCAACACGGCACTCCCAACTTAAACAGTGAAGTCACTTCACAGACCAGAGGATACCCAGTATATCACCACACGTGGGCCACAAACACCTACAGCAGGACAATAAACCAATAACGTCCCAAATATACATTCTGTTCCTTCACAGAGCTTATTTAAACATGCTGTGGTGAAATACTGGTTATGTCAATATGGCCAGTTTACTGCAACAACAGCATATGGTATCCCTCTGCTCCCATTAAATCTACACACAGCTCATGTAGTAGACCCTGATGATGACCCTTACAGTGCGTACACTAAATGTGGTCTGCCAGTAAAATAATCCACAGCTGGAGGTTACAGCGGATATTAGACAGTACGCAACTGGTATGACCCTTTTTGGATTTTTATTTAGAAACTGGTTTAAAGCAGCAATGGGGCACGTTGTTAAAGTTATCCGGACAATATTAAATGGCTAAAAATGTTAGCGTGGCACTCTGCATAGCATCATGTACAACTACCCTTGGAGTAGGTTGGACATACGCAACACCCACGCCGTAAGAGAAAGGTAACAAAATGACATTTAGGTAGTAAACACTCTTTACATTTGACGACTCGCATGATTCTAAAAATACGTCCGTAACCAGGGGTGACAGAGTTCTTTTAAACACACGCTAGCCACTCCTGGCCTCCTTGATCTCTCCTTGTTTCTCATCTCCCCGGCAACAGTGTATGTGGCTGGGTCGGGGAACAGACAGCGTCCCCGGCAGGTGGTCATGTTTTGGGCTGATAACGTGTGGGCCTCCTGCTTGAGTCCTGACCCCCGCCACACAACAGTGTGATAAGGACCGTGTCAAACATGCAGACACACACCAGCAGCTGAACCCTGTAACCTGAAATGGGAAGTGAAATCTAGTAAACATTAGAAATGACTGAGTCTTTGGTTTTGACTGAACATCGTTCATTAATTAACCAAAGGAGAAAATACAAGTGTAACTTCCTCTTCCATGTTGTGATATCAAATGAAATTATCAAATGAAGAAACAAGTCTAGCCCCCCTTTATTAATATACAAATTATTTATTTTTTCATAGTTTTTTGGTATGGCTTATTTAAAGGGACTGGAAATTACATTTTACTCAAACAGTATCTCATCCCAGTCTACAGAGCATCTTATCCCAGCGAGCTGCTGGTGAAACAACAGCAGAGCATCGAGGGTGAAAGACCACTGCTTCAGGAAGAAAATTAAAATATGGCCATCAATGAACAAGACAATTTATAGATCTGCACACTACTTCAGTATTGCAACTATCTTGACAAAGTTACAAGTTATTTTAACTTAACATTTCCTATAAATACCGCAACATAAATATTGTAAATGTACTTGATATTTGAAACATTTAAAAAATACTGTACATGAATGTCCTTCAGAGAGATCAACATTTGACAATCTTAGATTAACAGTTAGACAGAAATATGCACGTACTGGCTCTCACTGTCAGCTACCATACAGATCAACACAATGTTCTTTGACCCTTCCTCCCACCTCCTGCATATGATTATCTCCATCCACCGATTACAATGGTGACAGATTGAGTCAATGAAGTATAGAATGTATGGTATAAATACAAAGGCCAAGTGAAAGTGAAAAGGGGGGTTAAAGGAGTGTGTGTGCGTGTAAAAACATTTTATTAAGGCCTCATTTTTAAAACTAAAAAGTAGTCCTGACATCTCAGAGATGACGTGAAATCAGTAGGTTTTCCCAGAATCTCTTGATCCTCCATGTATAGTCTTTGATGACCTCTGAAAGGCTCGCAGAGTCCCGCCACCCGTGGTGTTGGTGCAGTAAACACAGCCGTACCAAGAGGGCAGTCCTCTCCTGTGGGTGGAAACTACTGGCGCCATGCCCCCCCCCGTTCCGATGCCTGCCCCCTGCTCTTCAAACGCCCCGCCCAAGCAGCAGTGCCATCATCTACCCGTGACCTGGTAGAAAAGAGGGAGGGGCCAGTGTCCGAGTAAGCCCCTCCCCTCCCGCTCCAAATACAGGTACCACAGACAATTAAGGTTCATTGATTGAAACAAAAGTAACAATTAACAGTGACATTGATAATAATAGTATACTGACATTGACGGTAACAAGAGTAATAAAACTGAAGTGTCTGGTACTGGAAGTCCTTTGATGACCATGTGTTCCGTCACTGCCCCTCACCCAACCACATCATCCATCCACCCCCCTGACCCATTAGGGGGCTCGTCCTGTTGTTATAGTGCAATAGACCCTCTCTCCAGCCCTTCCCTGACAGCCCTGCTGGGGGGCGCAGGTAACCCGGGTCGGCTCTCCAGGCCCTGCAATCCGTCCTCACTGCATGCGGTCTGGCTGGACATGCTGCTGGGGTGTGTACTGCAGGAAGGCGGGGGACTGGCCCGCCCCCGTGGGGAGGGCCTGGTGAACAGCAGCCGTGCTGCTGGCCTGGGTGGGCGCGGCAGCCGGGCTGGGGGCGTAGCTGTAACCCAGGAACCCCGGGGAAGCAGCGTAGGGGTACTGCTCGAAGGCAGCCTGGGCATACTGGGCATAGGCGGCGCTGTAGTCCAGGTAGGGGGAGCCTACGGACGGGGACACCTGAGAAGGGAGCACCAAGCTGGGCTGGACGTAGGCCTGAGGGTACACGTACTGCTGGGCCAACCTGGACACGCAACACAATCACAGTTACAAATGTTAAAAGACCAGGAAGGGCTGGAGCAACAACCGAGAATTACATTCAGTCCTAAAAAGACTGTGCAGTAGAACCAGCAGACGCTGAATGTGTGTGTGAGAGAAACTAGTCAGACACCATGCCACCCACTCACACTGAGAGAGTGAGAGGCAAGTTGAAGAGCGCCACATCCCTTGTCAGTTAGAACCTACACAACCTGTTAGGTAGGCCCCCTGGGAAGGAGGTGGGGGGGGCGATACATGCAGACACCAGCCAGTGTTTTAACAGCTGCCTCAGACACACACGTATGTACACACTGTGGTGCTTCCCGTTTTGTGTTAAATTGGATATGAGCAGTTGAGAGGGGAGGGAGTGCTTATCAAGGCTTTGAGCCAGTTTGGTCATGTGCTTTAAGAAGATCCTCCTCCTCCCTGGTGATCACTGTTCTGGGGACTGCTCATTGTCTATCCAGCAAAAAAGCATTTGGAGAGACAGAGGGGGTTGGGCTGAGTTTTATAAGTAGGCCACAGAGTGCATCTCTTGGGACTGATGATGATGATGGTGGTAGGGGAAGACAGTGGGAATCCCCCCGCAAACTCTGCGAGGGAGTGGAGGCCTGTTCGGAGACCCCCCCCCCTAAAAAAAATACTGCAGCTGGCTGGAAATGGACATCTTCGCACCGCTGCACAAGTGAAAGCACACATGAGCCAGAAGTCGAGCTCAGAGCAAGGGAAAACGCAGAGCCTTCTTCACCCCTCCCACACCGAGTGTTTGGCAGGAGAACTCCCGTATGGGCAGGGTTAAAGAACGTCGAGACCGTGAAGTCACAGCACACAACCCCTCCCGGCTACGTCTCAATACTTCCCTTCCCTCAAACTTCCTGGTCACTGCCGGAACGGCGAGGTTGATCCCAACGGCGTTTTCACCAGTGTCCGATTAGGTCAGTGGCCACGAAGTGGACGTGGGAATTGAGCGACGGAAGACTATTGAGACACAGCCATGAACTCACACAGCAGAAAGGGCACATGCGTGGGTCACACACACGCGCACACATACACACGCGCGCACACACACACAGGGCCAAATACTGGTACTTCAAACTGCAACAAAAAGTCACCACTGCAAACCCCAAACCATGCCAAATTAGGGAAGAGAGGCACTCTTTAATCAGCATATCCTTTAAGCCATATCACACACACACACACACACACGATAAAGCCACTCCAATCCGTCAAAACACACTACACTGCAGTCTCAAGCCATCTCTGGCACCTTAGAGAGGGGCGGGAGCCGTCACGGCTGTCTGCTACCCTCCTCCTGGGAGCCTCTGAACTAGGCCCGATGAAGCCTTGCACCTCGGGTATCTTCGCCCCCCGGTCGACGTGCCATTCAGCTGGGAGCACAGAGCAACCGTGAGCAGGTTGGGAAGTATAGTTGAGGGGGTTAACAACAAAAACACTCATTCATGATTGGGATTGTCGTAGATACTATAGGAGACGCACACACCGAGTAGCACAGCATGAGTGGCCTTTCGGAGGTGAAGCTAGCGGTTAGACTTTCTACGCAACATACGAAGACGGCATAGAATTGCTCACTACAGTTGCTTGCAAGCAAGCTCTTAGTCTGCTCAGCTAGGAATTAAACAGTCATTACACAGGCCCTAGGTCTGCGTAGCTAGGCATTAAACAGTCGTTACACAGGCCCTAGATCTGCGTAGCTAGGCATTAAACAGTCGTTACACAGGCCCTAGGTCTACGTAGCTAGGCATTAAACAGTCTTTACACAAGCCCTTGGTCTGCGTAGCTAGGCATTAAACAGTCGTTACACAGGCCCTTGGTCTGCGTAGCTAGGCATTAAACAGTCTTTACACAAGCCCTTGGTCTGCGTAGCTAGGCATTAAACAGTCGTTACACATGCCCTAGGTCTACGAGCTAGGCATTAAACAGTCGTTACACAGGCCCTAGGTCTACGTAGCTAGGCATTAAACAGTCGTTACACAGGCCCTAGGTCTGCGTAGCTAGGCATCAAACAGTCGTTACACAGGCCCTAGGTCTACATAGCTAGGCATTAAGCAGTCTTTACACAAGCCCTTGGTCTGCGTAGCTAGGTATTAAACAGTCGTTACACAGGCCCTAGGTCTACATAGCTAGGTATTAAGCAGTCTTTACACAAGCCCTTGGTCTGCGTAGCTAGGCATTAAACAGTCGTTACGCAGGCCCTAGGTCTACATAGCTAGGTATTAAGCAGTCTTTACACAAGCCCTTGGTCTGCGTAGCTAGGCATTAAACAGTCGTTACGCAGGCCCTAGGTCAATGTAGCTAGGCATTAAGCAGTCTTTACACAAGCCCTTGGTCTGCGTAGCTAAGCATTAAACAGTCGTTACACAAGCGTGCCGAGCACTATACACTAACAATAATTCACAAAAAGTACATTGTCTTCATTGCCTGGGATAATAGGAACCTAGGGCCTGTGGCAGAGGGGGCAGAGCGGGCTGACACAGGCTGGCCAGTCTCACGACAGAACGGTCAGAAATTCACAAAAGACCCATTCAGACACCCACACAGAAGCCCTGACAGAGAAGCACACATGAAGCCGGTCAGACGCAGCCACATTACGCACAAACAGATGAGCCCCTTCTTTCTGTGGCCAAGGAAGAGTGTGGCCTCAGGCCTCCTGACCACCGGACGGAACAACACGACACGGGGGGGGCATACGTCGGTCAACTCTCCCCTCACTAAGATAGGAAAGTGAAGAGGGTAAAAATACTGAAGAGACGAGTTGCGTGTGTGCTGTTCGAGGAGCCGAAAGAAGAGGAAAGCGTCAGAGCACGGAGCTCCCGGGGCCATCTGACATCACAGGGCCTGACAGGGTCTGTGTGGCGAGGGGGGGCGTAGGTCAGAGGTCAGTTGGTTTTGCGCTGACGTCCAGCTGGGTGACACTGGCCACTCCAAGGGTGACAGAGCTGGACCTGGCTGGGTAGTCACCTTTCAGTCATGGTTACATGATTGGAGAAACCAGTCCAACTTTGGCTTCCATGAGAAGTACCTTGTACATACAGATGCTCAGGAATAGTTTTTTCATCAGTATTCACACCGCGGATGAGGCAAAAACAAAACGTCCACAAAGTCCTTAGGCACTTTTAACAGTAAAGCGATTATGAAAACCCAAGGCCTTCCTGTTGTTGTTTGACACCTGTATGAGGGGTGACATCTGGTAAAAGTACAGCCTCATTAAGCACAATGGCTCTTCAGAGACCAAGCCAACACCTCCCCCTCCTTCTTCCACACCTCCCCCCAACGTAAACCCTCACCTAATCCTCACCCCTTATCCCCCCCAGTCTCACGGGGGTGTCAATTTTCAGTGTCTCTGTCTAACCCTCCCCCGTGCAGTCGGCAGGAATGCTGTTCAAAAGACATCAGGCCGTTTCCTTCTCCCCATCAGAGTGAGGGGAGGACAATGGCCTGGAAGACTACGGGAAAGTGAAGGAGCGAGAAGCGGAGCCTGGCACGCCGCACAGTCCATCTGCCCACCTGGACAGGAGCGCCCTCACCCCCCTACCCGGTCCCCAGACACGCGCTCCTTTCCAACCGCCCCGTCGGGCCGTACGCGGCTCAAGGGTCTGCGCTGGAGGAACGCTGCAAGGACACTCACGCGGCCTCCGTCTCAGAGCAGACTGTGTCTGTCAGCGGCCTACAGAGAGATCTCGGAGGGAGGCAGACAGGTGCTCCATCTCCGCGGGGCTGCAGTCAGTCAGTCACAGGGGATTAGGGGTGTAAAAGCCTGTAATAAGAGCCAACACCTGCCAGACCCGCACAGTCACACTCGGGATCCTCGGGGCTCCGCCCTGCCCGTTACTATAGCAACAAACACTCGATCAGACAGGGGATCCTAAGTCGGCAGACACGCGCTAATGTTATACGTACCGCATGTAAGAGCTTAGAGCAAATGAGAAACACAAATAAAAAAGGCTCGGACGTTGAGGGAGTAAGGTGGAGTGTCTGTGGAGCGTATGTCCTGGACATCGGTCACCATCTCTGGGGTGTTCCTACAACAGACAGCCTCGGAAAGGGCCAACTGGGTCAGGTGGGTACTGGAGGGTTTCAAGAGGGGGCTGAGAGTCACGCATGTGGCCATGGAATGTAACATGCTGCAGCCGCTTGAAAACCGAAAAGTTAAGAGTCGGCCCAAACGAAACCACACATACTTTATGCTAATAAGGGCTTCAACCAAAGAGCAAACAGAAATGCGTTTTCAACGGAGCGCTTGTTTAGCAGCGCGATAGTACAGATGCCGTTCACAAGACATGGATAAGAGTTCACAAAGTGGGAGTTCCCACTCCCACTCACTTACCCATACTGCCTCTGGATGAGCGCTGGGTGAATAGGCTGCACTCCGATGGATATGCCTGGAAGACCAAGGAACAACGACCCATCAGACATTTGCATTGAGGGTGGAGGGCAAGAGAACAATGCACAGAGGCATGGTGACTTCTAGCATAGTTAACTGAAAACATGGTTGGAGTAAAAAAAAAAATTAAACATACCACTGATATAGTACATACAGAAACGTTAAATGACATTTCTGTGGTTTGTTTATACATTAAAGTGACAGTAAACACAAATTCAACGGGCTGCCCGCCCCTGGTCAGTAGAAAGCTTGGGGTGATGTAAACATAAACATATATACACATATACATATATATATATATATACATACACACACACACACACACACACACACACACACACACACACACACACACACATATATATATATATACATATACACATATACACATACATATACATATACATATACATATACATACATACATACATATACATACATGTGTGTGATGGGTTACAACAGTTGATCAAAGCTCAGGGAATTATATTGTTTTAAAATCTTAGATTGCAGATTTTCTAGGTGGTCAAGAACATTGGGGGAGGAAATTAAAGACTGGTGGTAATACCCAAAATGACATGGTAAATAGGGATGTTGTGTCCTTGAGGAAGGAACTTAACTGAAATTGCGTCAGTAAAACAAAAAAAATATTTGTGTACCCAATGCTGTTTGTCCCTTTAACACAGACAATTATAAGGGCCTTAGTTAGGAACTGCAGATAGAATTCTCATCCTGTGTTAGAATTGAAACCAAAATATAAAATGCACCAGGTGCAATAAAAAAAACATATGGCGTATTAAACTACATTAATATTCATTCTCCCTGGTATGTCCAAGTTTAGTGCGGACTTCCTCATGAAGTTGAATAGGATCCAGATACAAAACTATTCTCAAAGTAGAAAATAAGTGCTATGACATTACCATGTCATGACATTTACCTAGAGCGAGACAGTCAGTTAATCCAAACACAATCAAATGTCTATACATTTCTGAATGTAGCACATGGGATTTCAGAATTACCACTTCCCAACAGTCTAAAGGGTGTCAGTATATGTTTTGTTGATGCGTCCGCTGGTTATTCTCAGCCCTGGTTGGCTCACCTGTCTGCATACTACGGGGTTTGGCTCCGATGTAAGCCAGGTTCACGTTGGCCTTGCGGCCATCGATGATGGGGTTGGGGTCTTTACAGGCCCTCTCAGCTGCTCCTCGGTCTGTCATTGTCACCTGACGCGTAATCCCAAAGACGACCATATTAGCAATACAAAGACAGAAGGCCCCAATTAGCTAGTAGCACAGTAGACATCCATTCATCAGCATATGGTTGTCGGGCTATGACAAGGTCCGTTAACATGAGGTTGCTGTCGCCCTTGAAGCCTAACTGAGAACAGGTCCAAAGCATCTGTTTTTATTTCAGTGTCAAATAATTTTTGGTTAACAATTAAGTACCTTGTTGTATTTCGCTCTAACTGAGTCAACAGAAAACAGAAATGGCTTTTTAGCAGAGATAGCAAAAATTTAGTACTGTCTGGGAGTAGTTTGAGTGGGAAGGGGAAAATGGAAAACCAGCTTTGATTGGCAAAGTGGATTCCAACTGTTATAGGTCTTATGATATGACTGGGCCGATTCCTTCTCACTGCGCTTGCACACTGAGAGAATTGTCATAATTTACGCAGCGTGTCATATCTACTCTAGAGTGGAAATAAAGAAAATATGGAAACCCCTTTGTGAATGCACTAGCCTTTTAAGTAAATTGCCCCTACTGGCCAATCACAGAAACCCTTCTGTACAGCTTCCACTTCTGAAATTTCCCCTTTCTAAAAAGAGGAAACTGATTATCAGTTAGTAACCAGCCAGTACAATTAGTAAATCAGCCATCCACTTCAGAATGAGGTATGCTGAAATATGGATCTGGAATATTTGTTCACAATAGCTTATCTAATTAGCCAAAGGAGTATTAGGAGATGGTTCAGATCCACCCCCACCCCGTTACAGTGCATTAGATGGCATCACCCCCTGTTTTGATTGTTTTGTTCTTCTGCCAATGAAAGCTGATTACATATCTGTGTTTTAATCTGAGGCGTATCTCAATTATAGTGTTGTGAAGGGGACGCACCTCTCCAGACTTGAGGAGAGGTTCTAAGCCCGGTCCAGGGCATGTGTTGTGAACACACACAAGCAATGGGGCTGTGTTGACATTGGAACCTATTGAAAGAGGTCTACTAATCCACCTTTGGTGAGTGTTTGGTAAAGCTTTACTCTGGAGCCCCCCCCCTCGCCTGCTACTGAAGCAATGAGCAACGGGATTATCAAGTTTGCCCTGTCAGTTAATTGGAAAAACCTGCCGGGGTTTTTTGCCTGGTGCGGCCTACATGCAAGGTGGCAAACAGATTTCCCTCAGCCAAGAGCATCCTGATATTCCTGAGCTGGTCAGACCTGTAACACCAGACGCTCTGCAGCAGTGGTGGCCGTTAATGACAGAGCTCCACTGTTTTTTGGTCAGTGCTTATGTATAAACACATAGAGTGCCATTGTCTAACAGTTATAAACTGTCTTGAGGAGCGCACACACACACACACACACACACACACACACACTTTCCATTCCATTCCATCTTTGGCCTCGAATAATGCTGATGAGTCTCTCCAAGATTCTGGTAAATATTAGCATTTCTGTGGTTTCTGTTCTTTGTTACTATGAAAGGGAAGGTGGGTTTCATTTTCCCTACCAGATACATATTCCGTTTCTTAATCTGGCCTGCACGCAGTGGCTGATTACCAGAGGATAGCTTGAAGACAATCTGAAATTTGGCTGTATACTTGTAAATCCGAGGAAGGTAACCATCTATGGAAATAAACACCTGTGGCGATTGGTTAAGCTGACTCACAGAAGGGGGAAGTGCACCTAACGTCTATCTATGACAGCTGTTACTACAACAAAGGGAGGTGTGTGGGTGGTCATGGTTCCGTGTCTGTAGACTTACTCTTATAAAGTGGGTCCATCTCGGGAGAGAAAAAACGAATCCCACCTTCGCCGCAGTTATGATTTTATAAACACCACTTGGGCTTGAGAGCTTTCTGGCGGGGTTTTATAATGTGTGTGTGTATGTGTGTGTGTGTGGGGGGGGGGGGGGGGGTCCTACGTACCCACGGCTTCTACAAAATCACCATATAAAGCAAACGAAGAAAAATCTTGCACTTCGCTGCTTGCCCTTGCCGCGCTCATAACTGATTAGAGTTAGATAATAGACCAGCGGTGCAGGTAGGTGGGAAGAAGGCTTGTGGTGAGTTCGTTTAGGGAGGTTAAGTAGGCAAAAGGGACATATGTGGAGTAATAATCTTCATCAAAGCATGTGATTACTCATCCTTATTAAGGCGGTGGTGAGGCAAACAAAAATGCATTTCAGTTTTAGCCACACATTTAGGCTACGACTTATTTTGACAACCCTGATAATTAAAAGAAACCTTCGGCGACAGCATCCTTCTGATGGGGATATCCATTTGTAGGCTACTTAAAACAGGCACTTGTCGCAGCCGCAAGCAATATGTTTTTCCTTTAGGCAAAGTAGCCATCTGGAACA
The DNA here is from genome assembly GCA_016801105.1 of Esox niger. NCBI lineage: Eukaryota > Metazoa > Chordata > Actinopteri > Esociformes > Esocidae > Esox > Esox niger. The sequence continues at coordinate 11,842 of JACXGJ010001236.1, forward strand.
AAAACTTCATGGCGGAAATAAACGTTCGTTCGCATATCTCAGCAGAAAGCGAAAAATGGGCCTAATTGTCATGCACACATTTTTTTCGTAATTCATTTTCACCGGTTTTGCTGTTAATTGTTCTCAATGAGAGCGCCGCGTAAATGCGCACGTGCTGCTAGGCGAACTGCGGGACTGACAAGTGTCAGATTGTTTTTACTTACAAAGCCGTATCCTCTGGATTTCCCCGTCTGTCTGTCGGTAATCACCACAGCTTCGTCGATGTCTCCGAAGGCCTCAAAATACTTTCTCAATGAAGCATCGTTAGTGTGGTAGGGCAAGCCACCCACGAAAATTTTGGTAAAAGTGGTGTCTTTCTGAATTGATGTAGAATGCATCACTTCCAGACCTCCGTTCACAAACTGATGCAAAAGCATTGGCGAGCCGGTAAGATAACTAGGCTTAAAGACTGATGAACAGTTAACTAAAGGTAGCGTAGTTGGTTAACCAACAACTGACATATGTTCAGCATCAAAAAGCTACGCAGCTACACGGCTCAATGTCTCCACACAGGCACCATACGGTCTGTTCTCACAATAACTTATAAAATACTTTTCCTTTCCTGGATTTAGGGTTCGAACTTCAAGTTTCCAAGTTGACTGTTAGGTCTGTTTCAGTACACCATTTTAAATTGTCCCCGTTCTATGTGTTCGAACTGGTAGCTTCCCTTGCCGCTATTGGAAACGGGCTGGGAGAGTTTATGTAGTCGCGGAGGCTGATCACGCCCATTTAAGATGGCTGGCCTATGGGCAATGATTCTGGATGACAGAAATTGTTCTTGTGCAGTCAAGCCCTCCCACTTGCCCGTCCCCACGCGTTCTTTTTGCACCTGCTTTTGTCCTTTAGCCGACACAAAGACAATTAGCCGCCCTACAACAGTAGGCCAGCAGGCAGAAACGCACATGTTGCTTTGTAACACTCTCGTAGTAGGTCATTAATTACTATATTTCGTCTTTAGGTTCCCTTCGATTGGTGCAAAATGTCTTTGTGACATGATTTTTAAGCAATGTTGAAATTTTCTACGGACTGAATCATGTAATAAACCTCAAAAATAATTTCTTAAACCAGGTAAACCAATTCTCAGTTTAATTCATATTAAACATATTTTGAAGAGCATAGAACACACTCAAACACACAAATCATGTAAAAAGTGTACAAATATGAATAAACCTAAACACTGTACAACAGAACGACACCACGAGAGAGCCTATATACTTGCTCAAATACATACAAATTACAGTTCGTGTCATTTAGTTGTCATACAGACCTACAAGCCAAATTGTAATATTGGGACTTTGCCTAAAAGGATTTCAAATTAATAAAAACACATGATATTTCAAAACATCCAATTATATTCACTATAAAGATAGCATAACACAACAAATGACAATCAACAGGCTAAGCCACATTTTACACCTCAGTACTACAAAGTTACTGGCTATATTTTCCAGAGACTTCTACCAGTCAGTCAGTCTATTATTCACATTGAGTATACATCATTAGTACACGCCTGCCACTGAAGGGCGCCTTTTATTATCAAGAAGATTGCTTGGCCAAAGAAGCTCCATTATAAAACATATAACCGCCGCTGACTACAAGAGAAACAACAGTGTTCAAATACACAGAACTGTTAAAACACTGCCCCTAGATTTTTGTGGTTATTGTTCAAATGCAGCCATGCATTCATTTTAGAATAGTCTGTTTATCACAAACGCGTTATGCTACTTGTGTCCACAGAGGCCTTCAGGGTTTTGTCATTGATTGATTAATAACAGCTCACAGAAAAATCAGTTTGGAATGAGTTAATGTCCGGAGAACATGTCAGGGCAAGTAGCAGTATGGTTGAGTGTGGGTCATCACATTTACTCCTGAGAAAGTCATGGCTTTGCCAGCAAATTCAAAACACTCTAATTACTACTAGAACATGGCTCAGCCTGGTACAGTGTTAACTGAACTCATAAACAATGACAGTGACAACTTTATGAATAAAAGGAAAATATGGTGCCCAGAGAAGGCAGAGGTAACTAAAGGTTAGATTCCTTGCAATGGATTGTAACCTGCGTAGCTAACATTTGTTTTAATTCACAAGGCCTTTAGATGCCATAACAGTTTGAGGAATCAGTGGACAGTGTGACTGTAACATCCCACCCTCGGTGCCTTGGAGCTCATCTGCTAAGTACCCAGGTCCTGGCTTGCAGTGAGATGACACCCTGATGACTACAATAAAAGGCCTTACATTCACACCTTCTTCTCCATGACCAGTCCATTTTTTCACAAAGCCTTTGTAGCTCCCCATCACCCCTCATTCATATCCTACTGATAAATCCACAATTTCAGGCCAATTCAAGTAAAAACACTTGATAAATCAAATTGCACTGCTTTGATCCTCAACTGACTTGTTTTTCTGGACCACCGCAGCTGGGGTCACTGAAAGACAAAACACTCCACCTAGTGGCCACTTGGATCAAAGCACACCATGGTCAAAATCACGGTTCCAGGCGGAAGCTACAAGAAATGTGGTGTAACAGGAACCTGGTTAATTATATTAGATTTCTTGTGGTGGATGTGTGAGACTGAGAACAACACATATCTGTGTACAATTTCTCAAAAAATTGCACAAAAAAATTTGGGCAAATCTGTAGAGTATCCAGGGTACGTTTATTTCAGCAACAACAAGCAGTGATGTCAAACAGATGAACATTTCCTTGGAAGGCCTGACAAAAATAAAGAGCTGAACACATTTAAAACATATAAACAACAACAACAACAGTCTATTTCCCCTGATAAGATGTTGCTAATCCATGCAAGATCTTGACACACCAGGACAGGTATTTTTCATACCAGCTAACCACACTGTATTTGCAGTCTGGGGATGACGACACACGACACCCGGATATTGGTGTTTAAATCCCACAACAATTGTCAATCAGAGATCTTCCTGTCATGGCATCCCAGGGGCCCAAGACCCCCAGTCCTTAAGCACTGAGTGAAAACCTAGAGATCATCTAAAACACGCTCCCCCCCACCTGGCCCTCTTAAGATGAATGGAAGTTACTTTGGGTAAGAGTGCCTGCTAAATGAGTCAAATGTAACCATATTGGCTGATGCATGCAGCGTCGAAGCAGGGGAACACGACCAACTGACAACAACCCCTCACCCGTCGCTCAGACCCATGAGGTCAATAGTCACGCAGCCATCATCTCCTCCGGGCAGTTTATGGACAGTTCGCCACAGCGTGTCAACGTTCCCGGTATTCCTCTTGATTGCACCGACGCACTAAAAGCAGCAGGTGGTAGATGAAGACTCTGTGGATCTGAAAGCAGGACAGAGCTGTCAGCTGTGTGCAGCGTCGCTCAGGCTGCCTCACTTCCTCACGAAACCGGACACGAGCAACATCTGTGAAATCCTATTGCCTGAAGTATTACAAATCAGGGTTTTCCACTCTACAGCCCATTTTATGTGTTCATATTAATCCACTCTGATTCAATACATCGAAAAGGCCCCAATCAGATTCTATGTTGCTATGCAAATTCTTGCTGTTTCCCCAAACTCAAAAAGTGGTATCAATGAACGTTGAATCTACTCATTGTGAGCCTTGTCCAACCCGACCCATCCGGGGCCTGTGTACATAGCATAGCTAGAACCTAAACAGACAGGTGGACTGCAACACTGAGGCGTTGGGCCCCATGTCACACTACTGTCAACACAGCCGAGCTCCCGACAGCACAGTGCACCCACCAATGCCGCGCCGACATGCTATTAAAGGCCCCGGTAAGTATCATGGCGGCACTGAGCGAGGCAGCCACGTCAGGAGACGTTGTCTCCGTGGTTCGCAGACAGCCACTCGATGTCACTCTCACCATTTCTTGTTCCGAGGCTTCAGCTCCTCGGCGGCGTTCCGCAGGAAGATGTAGTTCTTTTTCTGGGGGTTGTAGTACTCATGCCCCTGAGGATTCGAATATCTCATGAGTTGGACAAATAAAACCCCCCACTACGTGCAGTTAGACAGCGGCCGCTGGAGATGTGACAGATCTCACCTTTGACCAATCGTAGCTGGAGGCATAGGCGAAGATGTTGCCATTACTGTTGAAGCAGCAGGATGTGATTGGCTGGTCCAGCTGCTCGGAGGTCTTTAACTTGGTGCGGGCGTCTTTGTCCCAGAAACTGAAGCGTCCATCTGAGCCCACAGTGGCCAGTGTTCCATGAACAGGGTGGAAAGCGATGGCGTTCACCTGATAATGAGGGGGAGAGAGGGGGGACAGGAAGAGAGGCAAGTTAAGGGCTGTCGCATGCCCTTTGGGGTTTTAAGCTGGGTGTCTGTATATAGAACTGCGTGACCACTGATGTAAAACGGGCTTTACAAAGTACATTGATCAATAAAAACACGGTTGATCGGTTGAAGGTAGAAAACAAGTTATTCACGCTACGTTGTTCAGTTGGAGGACAAGCTGACAACCACTCATGAAAGAGAGGCAACGTTACGCTATTCATTGAACAAAGACATCACAAACATACAGCATAGATGTCTTGGGGAGTGGCAGTGTTGGTGCCGTTGGAACGGTGACACTTGAAGGTAAAGTTGTCCTTGGCTCTGCAAAAGAAAACCCAGACGGAGTACAATACAATTGAATAACCAAGTCACTAAGACTAAGACATGAAACCATCAGTCTGAACGCCAAGCTGGCGACTCACGGGTTTGGGGGGTTGATGTAGTGGATGGCTACCCTCCCCTCAATGCTTCCCAGGGCAAAACCCGTTGGCTTATTCTGCTTGTCCTTAAAGATGGCCAGACAGCGATGCTGGACAGGGAGTTATACAGGAGCAAAGGTCAAACTTGAAGAACAGAGGACGATGATTCAGCTGGGATGTGTGAGAGCACATTCACCTGGTGCTTAAGGGGAGAGTCTATCCTACGAAACTCTGACGGCTGGTTTTCCAGCTGGTAGACAATCAGGCCTCTTTCTGCTGTGGCTACCACTGCCATAGGATAAACCACGTCCGCACAGTAGCATCTCTCCGGCATCTGCAGGGACATCATGGGATTGGGGGAGCGCGTGTCCCAAAACTAAAGGGGAGCATATGGGTGTGTGAGGAACGGTGAGCATCACATTGGACATCCTCCTTCTGGAATCAGTACCAATTACTTCTCATGTGCAACGTTCGCTAGGAATGACAATTGACCAATCAATCAAACTTTATATACCGGTGAATGCATTTCAAGGTGCTTAAAACAATTGTTTAGAAAATAGAGGGGAAAAGATACAACTAGAAAAATGACAAATAGTCAAATCAATTACAGATTAAAATGCTATAACAGTTATAAAACAAGCCCTCATGCAGCAATATTAAATAAGCACAGCATGTATAATAAATCACTTTGTTCATTTAATGAAAATCACCTTTAAATATATTTGTAGTATATATTTGTAGTATATATATGTATAAATATATACATATGTATGCGATAAGTCATGAGGAGTGGTATATGGCCAATATACCATGGCCAAGAATTGTTCTTAGCGCATCACGGAGTGTCTGGACAAAATGCTTAGCTGTGGTATTTTGGCAATACATCATAAACCCAGAGATGCATTATTCATATTACGAACTTATCAATGCAACTAAAAAAGTGAAAGGTTGTGTCATACATGTGGAATTCGTTCTCATATATGACGGCTATCAGCCAATGAGCATTCAGGACCCTAACCAGCTAGATAATAATTATAGCTAGTGTGTCCCTTATCCTATTTTGGCCCTTGAAATGCTCTGTCATGTTGAGCGTGTTAAGAAATTAATTAATAATGTTTACATACACAACCCTGATAGAAGGATCAGAGCCCCTTAGCTAGATATCAGTGGTCTATTACACATACATAGGAATATGATGCCATGATCAGGGCCAAAATTCTGTTGTCTGAATTGGCCAGAATTTTTATTTCAATTTCAAACAGCCCTTTCACAAAAAACGGCATTATCAAAACACCACTACAAAGTGCTATTTTGACCTTGTATTGCAACAGTATCATCAAACAAAGAAGGAAAAAATGTTTTTTACAGCACTGACCCTTTAATAGCCTTTATAATGGCAACATTCTGAGGCCCTCATTTCCTTCGACGGGCTGATCCAAAGACCAGGATCATAGTGGCTGAAGGCAGCCTCACCAAATGTTTCGGTTCTGACCTTTGGAACCCAAAAGCATGTCAGAAATGGGTTGGGATGCAAGGCCACACGGGGCCTTAAAAGCTCAGAAGGTTTAGATTTGCGGTCCTACCTTCAGTGTTTTGTCCCAGCTTCCAGTCATAACACAACTGTAGTTTGGGGCTTTTATCCAGTGAATCGTTCTGATTGGACCGTCGTGCTACGGGGGAAAAACGTTTTTTTCCCTCCATCAGATCATTTGTTCATCACTTATGCTGCACGTTCATTGGGGCAACTGAAAGAAGAACGAGGGTGGTACCTGTGCGATCTGCATGGCCTGGTTACTGTTCAGGTCCCACATCTTAGCCGTCTTGTCACAGGAAGCAGTAAAGACTTTGCTTCCATCCTGCTCAGACAAATATACCATCAAAACAATTCAGAAGAAACTAACACGTGTGAGTTCTTAATGGATACATTCAGCATTTTAAATGAACTGTAGTTCTACAGCAGTGTTGTGTGCTTAAAAAACCAAGCGCCAGTGCATTGTCCGTGTCTTACATCACTCCAGCACACATCCAGTACAGGACCAGTGTGCATCTGCTGGGCCTTGGGAACCGTCTGCCCATTGTCCTGCACCTCCCAGCACCGCACCTATCAGTTCAAGGGCACACAGAGAGCAACTCAGAGAGCCACTTCTACACAGCCTTGGAAAGCAAAACTTTGCCCCAGTCAGGACTAAAATACCATATTCACCAATTAATGACAACCACTCACGTCATTGGCCCAGGAACCTCCTATGAGGAAGTTGCCTGGCATGGTAGGCGGGCTGAAAGCCAGGCAGCTGATGCTGTCGTCCGGCGGCGAGGTGACCTCAACATCCTGTGGTAGAGACACTCGAGCTAGAACACACATCGCTGTTTGGTGGGTTGAGTCAGTTAGCTAACGGGAATCGCTGTGTCTGTGGTACGGACCAGGGAAACGCAATGCCCATCTCAAAAAATGTAGACCACCTCTTTAGCAAAATGTACGTTTTTTTCTGATTAATATGGGTGGGCGATGGAGAGGTCAGAGATGTTCTGAGAGAAATTAACACAAGCGGGGCCATGTGCTAACCTTCATTGGATTGTGGCTGTCTGATGTCGTGCTTCCAAAAACACCAGTTCCTCCAGTTCCAAAACTAGAGCTCGTCCCAAATAAACTCATGGTGGGTTACAAACCAGACAGGGCTGTGCTAAACAACAAGACATGAACATTATACATAGACCACCGATGAAGCAGCATGAGAAGCTTGTGTTTCAACGCATTGGCAGGCAAACATTTCTGACAGATTCTAGCAATGGTACCTCATCAAAAAAAGTGATGCAAATTAATCCATGAAATGTTTCTTTGGAAGAGTGTTGACATTATTTATTTGGATCCCCATTAGCTGGTGAAGAGGCAGTGCTATTTTTCTGGGTTCAACACAGGAATCTTAACAAAACATCAGTAAAAATATTATACATTACATTTAAATTACATTCCAGTCATGTAGCAGACACTTTCATTCAGAGTGACTCACAGCTATTGCATTCATTAAGACAGCCATGCTAATAAATGACCTTAAACCATATCAGAAACCATGCAACACACATGACGAGGAATTTGCAACCTAGTCCCGTAACGTAGTAGACAAGATACTTTTTTATTGTTTTGTAAACGCACATTGAAAACTTGGTGTGTTGAATTCAGGTAATCGCTGACAAATTAACAGTTTGTCAGGTCAGGTACCTAGTTGAAATCAAACCCTCCAATTATCTAGAACATGGCCGCCTTTCGCTGCTTTATTGAGACTTAAAAGTACTGAAGGCATAGCTAAGGCTATTTCATAAAAATGCCATATTTGGAAACAATTTCTCATTGTTGCTATTACTGCTGTACGATTGTGAAGTGTAACTAAGGTATGTCAACAATCTAGCAAAAATGAACATTTTATGGATTACTGCTGTAACATTTCGTGAAAAACAACCTAATCAATGTAGGATATTTTCTTGTCTCGGTTTCTTAAAGAATACCTCTCTGAAATCCAAACAACCATACGGTTTGCAAATATACATTGACGAACGATGTTCTAACGTATAAAATACAAACAGAACGATCACATAACGTTGGCTAGCTAGGTTTTGTTATTAACGTTAGCGCTAGAACTGTAAATCGCTTGCTGCGGTCAAAATCGTTTTGCGTAGTACGACTGTACTCTAGCTAGGACGTTTTGTTTACAAATATGTTTCCTTCCATTATCTACCGAAATAACGTACCAAAATAATCTTACAGCACAGACGAAAGGCAAACCGACAGGCTAAGGAAATGTCACTATCACCCACTAGGACATCTAGACAACTTCATATGTCGCACAGTGATGAGGCTTTATATTGGCCACTCCCGGTCAACAAAAAAACTAGTAATCTTCTATTGGCGCCAATTCAAATAAACTCCATAAAATAAAATATCACGACGGCATTATTCGTATGGCTGATTTTTTTGCACAAGATTACTTTTTCTTAGTGCTGAGGAGAGAAACAAGGAGGCAGAGCACAGACCGCACTGAAAACTGTTAAAACAGAGAAGCCTATGGGAACGAAAGGGTTTTTCCTTGTTGTATTCCACCAAATTTTGTAAGATCATTATTACTTTGAATTAAATATTTTTAATCTATCCCCGTTTTAACTTTTCACCCAGTTAATTTGTTCCTCTTCCGAAAAACATCCCATTCTAACAGCTAGGCCTATTCGGGGAGTGTAATATTGTATTTGGTTGGAAAACAATGTTTCAAACGTAAATACATGCACTCACTTAAATCTATAGTTACATGACGTTAGTTTGTTTGTCTCAGACATACATTAGGTTACATGATTTAGTAAATATTTGATATAGAAGTTCCAATCCCTGTTTTATGAAATGTTTGCTTTCATCTTAATCTCAATCACCAATTTCTCCTTGTTATGGTTCCACCCTTGAGGTTATGCAGTGACTATGTGGAACATACACCAGAAAGTAGTGCCTGCTTTTCACTAAGTGTGCATTTATACATTTTTATAATTATTTAATCAATTATTTTTTGTTGTGGTCCAAAATGCAATTTACTAATGACAAAGCCATCGATATAATTCAGCGGTTGAATTGAGGTTTAAGGGTTATAAAGGTTGTGAAATTGGTGATAATGGCATGTTCTTACACTTAATTAGTCTACATGTTCATGTATATTTGTTGATTATTTTGTGATACATTTTCTTACAAGGGGTATTTTACAGTATAGGCTGAAGCTTGTTAAGTAAGAGTAGGCCTACTTTTATGATGCACACGATTTTAAATATATATTTCAGCCATTTATATTTTATTGTATAGACAGATGAGCGAAAGATGAGATTTTGCTCAAATAGGTGTGGGCTGTATTCAAACACAATGCAGTACATCGGATGCAGTTGCTTAAATCGCTGAACCACCCTAGCCTATGTCCAGCCCAAACCTAACTAATTTGTTGTATTCGGTTGACGAAAATATTAAAATATTCGTCATAAAAATTAGATTATTGTCAACTGTCACCAGCAGGAGCCGCTACACTACAATATATTGAAATCCGGTGGTCAGAGCCTCAACCAGTGCTATGAAAAGCTTGAAAAACACACCGATGACACGTGCCCAAGCCGATGCCGTATTTTAATAATAATATTAATTATAAAGAGAAGCGTGCATTTCGCTCACTACGCATATGGTGAAAAAGTATACATTTAAGAAAGAATGATTGGGTTTTATATTGCTGAATGGTTCACTTTGCTCCTTTCTTGACTTATATTCGAAAATTATAAACGACTGTTCCTTACCTTCGGTCACACCCGGACTGCAAATACTTTCGTTTTGTAATTCGCGATGTTAATTCCAAGCACGTGGCCATTAATAAGTGAATGAAGGAAAATAAAGCCATCTTGAATATACAATTAATATATTTTGATTTGCATTTCATTGGAAAACTCATCTACGTATAAGAATAAAAATAACTGAAAAACGTATAAATACAATTTTATTGGCATATACTGCTATGTCTTCTGTAATCAGATTTGGGAAAACATTTGGAAAAGCTAAATGTTCAACAACTAAATGATGAAGGTGGTGAAGGGGCTTACCTTTATCTGAGACATATTCACTTTTCTAATGACTTCTAAATCCATATTTCACCATTGTCTTATTTCCATGCTTTAATTTGTCATTGAACCCATTTATTCAAAAACTATAATGGACATGACTTCCGGCAAATAGCACCTCAGAAGCTTGTGTGCATTACAAAGAAAGAATAATGACACCTTTATACGTCTGTAGACACATTCTGAAGGATTGTCCAGTGATTACATCAGGCAGACCTTCTGGTAAGATACTGAGGATTCTCAATTAAGTCCAGCAGTCTTTGCATCAATTAATATGGCATAGGCATCCTGGAAGGTAAGCATGGACCCAGTTTGTGTCTGCGAAAACAGCATCACCTTCTACAGGTCTGACCCTTTCTTTATTGAGTCCGTTGCTGGTACTCCCTGCTCAAGGTTTTGCTTGTAGACAATGGACGTGTAGGCAGAATAGAGTTTTGGTAAGGTTTTCCAAAAGGAAAAAGATCCCCATAGCTATTCATAATCTATGCATTTAATAATCAATTGTTTGAAAGTTGTTTCTGATAAATAACCTTCCATAGAAGCAGCGCAGCATCCTCTTTGCATTGTTGGCAAAGCCAGATGCAAATTGTAAATACAAGAATACACGTCTATATTTGCATTCACTCATGTTGCTGTGACCAGGCGTATTGATTCCTATCTTACTTAAAAGCATAATAAATAGCTTCAGTATTGAAAAATATTGTGAATAATTACAATCGTAATGATGAACTTCCAATATATAAACAACAACACAAAGTTGTTGACAATTTTCTCCTAATAAAATGGCTTAACACAAAGATGGATGACTTGCAAGCTCTGACAAATAATGAGACATTTGAACGTTTCTGAAAATAATAATAATAATTGTGTATCATTTATTTGAAGTATTTGAATGTATAGATAATATGAATTTTACAATTTATTTATCATCGGGTACAAAATGTGAAAAAGTCAAATCTGAAACATAGCTTTTGATATTTTCCTTTTGATGAATCCAACCTTGTGAATGGAAAATTATTTACACCACAAACCCACTGGAACAAGTTGTATACTCATTGCATCTTCTCTTGTGACAAAAGTACTACTGAGAATCTTCCGGTTTCTTCAGTGTGGCTTCCTTAACTCCTGAAAACTGATAGGTCTCTCTGGGTAAAAACAACAGTTTTTTTCATGGCATGAGGTCTCTCAGACTGCCCATATAACTTTGTGTGGATTGCAAAAACACTTTGAAATTCGACTAAGTTACTGAAATAGAAAATCATTAGAAAAACATAGTATATATAGCTAGGATGATATTTTGGTTTTATGACTCCATAATTACACTGTATATTTAGGTCCATTGCATTCTGACTGTTTAGTCACACCAATTTTTACATATTTTTTTTTTAACAATTGATGTGTGTGTGTGTTTGTATTTTCTGAGATTCTGGGCCCCTCCCCCGAGCGCTCCCCCATCACTACCTCTAGGTCTGGGGTGCTTCACACCTTGTTCCGATCAGTGGCTACATTCACACCTCTCTTGTCATGTGTCTTCATGGTGCTACTGTTGATCGCTCACACAACGAGGGTGAGACTCCGACTCATTGTTCAAGTTCAAAGGTGTCTGGTGGCATAAACGAGGGATTAACGGATTATCCCCCATTACCTTTCAATTGACTGCAGATGAGTAGCGGGAACACCCATATGACATTTGTTAATCTAGCACAGAACTACTCACACACTGGCAAAATACTACTATTGTTCGCAGGCTGAAAACAATACACTATAGACTGATATTATTAGCATTCAAACTTCTCAAAGAGCAAATGAAGTGGCCTAAACATTTTGGGTTGGTCCCAATTCAGACGTTCATCTGAAGAGAAGAGCGAACTGGAGCAGAAGAGTGGGGAATCCTGAGACATACAACAACAGTAGTCACAGACTCACAGTGGAAGTCAATGCTGTATCAAAAAGTAATCAAATGTCACCATCTGCCAAAGTCTTCTCTTACAATATGAAAACATTTGAAACAATAATGCCCATCCACTATGCCATCCACTAAACCTCTATAACTTCTGGTGTAGGTATGAGGCAGAAAGCTTATTACATCTTGGGGAGATGGACCCACATTTAATCTACCAAATACAGCTCCTGAAGTGATTCTCCTAAATGTTTAATCTCATGACTAAACTCACAAATTTCCTTCTCCAAACCTAAATCCTCTAGCAATTTTCAAATTGCTTCTGTCTTAACTGTATACCTAACCTTACCTATCAAATGGATTTCGTTTCCACTTTTGCACAGTTGGACTGAATGCTAAGATACAGCACCACATGGTATGACGAATACTTAATACAGATATGCTAATACATGGTATTACTAAAGTAAATGTTTTCCTTCCCCTGTTTTGGCACCGAGGGTGGAGGCATGCATTTCCACATATTTACTTGGATATCAGTTGTCAGCAGCAGACCACCTCAAGCTCATTTTTAACAAGATGGATTTGACAAGATGCAATACTTTCGTTATAATTCAACGGAAGCGTTGGTACTGAGATGTTACAGTTATGCTACGTTTCCACTGGTTCTTAACTCACTGGTGTGATATCAGTGAAATAGGTAAATGAAGGCATCAATCGTTTGCAGGCCGATGACACACTGGCTGACTGGTGCCAATCAGTGTCAACGGAAATTCTTTAAGTTTTGGAGTAATACACTGGTGTTTGGCACCAATGGAAACAAGACATTGAAGGGGATATTCCAGGTGGGAATTAGGTCCCACCTGGTTGACGTTGGTTAAATTACAACAATAGTGCATCCGTACCCAACATTCCCCTCCACTTGATTTACAAACACCCTACAATAGCTGTAAAAATGTCATTTCTGAATATTAACATGAATATACTACTATTACTGCCAATATATAGACCGCTATTTCTGTCGATATATTACGTAAATGTTCTTATATTTGAATGAAAAAAATCCCCTATAAATTGCCATGCAGCCTGTAAATGCTTTTTTAAAATTGAACAATCTCTTAAATTAAATATTTTCTGATTTGAAACTGATATGTATAAAAAATGTACATACCACTTCAACATTCCTTTTCTAAATAAGTCGAAAATGAAGGATTTGAGTGAGGAACCGAAGGGTTAAAATTAAGAGATCACTGCAAATTGAATGCTTCGGTTCCTCGCATTTCCTAGATAAAGGTGCAATCGTAATCACTGAACACTAGTCAACTTCTAACCCAGTTCTACATTCGCCACTCCCCACCTTGATCCCCCCCGTAGGGAAATCCCATCCCGAAACCCACCGCCCCGGTCCTCAGACTTCCTCCCAGTAGGCTACCGAAAGTCAATAAAGTCAGGTGGCCTAGTAGGGGCTTGCCTGACATCGCGCCGGCAAGAGCGCACTCCAAATAGTAAACCGGAGTGGTGCGCAGCAATGCAGATCTGTGGCTAATGATAGATTGACCAGCCTACTACTAAGTCAAACTAGTTCTCTAATGCATATGGACTTCTAAATACATAAGGTGTAATAAATCCATTACGCATTTATTTGAAAATGGTGAATGCATTGCATACACTCGCGTTCGCTCTGATTCTTGCGGGGGGTTATTGTGTTTTGGCCGAGACAACTTTTTTAAACTACACTCTGGACAACGAGGTTCATTCCAGCTTTATTCAGCGTCGCCTGCGGAACCAGGAGCGACGCGAGATGCAGCGGGAAATTCTCTCTATTCTAGGGCTGCCGCACCGGCCGCGGCCGCACATCGACACCAAACAAAACGCAGCGCCGACGTTCATGCTGGATTTGTACAACACGATTTCGAGTGACAGACAACAGCCCACGGGCTTTTCATATTATAAACCGGTGTTCACGACTCAGCCCCCCCCGATGGTGTCCCCGCAAGACAGCCGTTTCCTCAACGAAGCGGACATGGTGATGAGCTTTGTCAATCTTGGTAAGCTATGCCATGAGCTTCAATCTAGAATTTCAATTCTCTTAAATGAATAAGAATGTAAACGTTGTTGTTTGCACAGTCTAATGAATGGTACAGAAAAAAATACCACTCTCTATTCAACTACAGTTTTTTCACTCAACACGTGAACATTAACTAAAGTTTAACGCAAACATGTAACTACTTTTTGATTATAACATTTTTCTGACTCTGGCATTTCTATGCTGATCCAAAACAACCCTTAAGCTTGCTTCGATCATCCAAGCGACTCTTTCTCATCACAAGTGCAGATTTGCTTCTATTGGAAAATTGTAGTAAAGGTTATTAATAGCGTGTTCGTTTTTGAACAACACTGGCCAATTGATCAACCAAGTAGATGTCAAGCAATGTGAAGTGGTTGTGTTTTATTGCAGATATAGTCCTTTTGCGGAACCAGCAATGCTCCAGATAAGAGTCAGGCTCTTATCTTTTTATCGAACTGGAGTTGTCTGTAGAAAGCAGGCATACTTCCAGTTTACCTGATGGTGTAACAACGAAAGGATATTGAATGTTTGCTTCAGTGGTTAGTTGTTGTTTGAAGGCACATTGCAGGAACTATTGTACTGTTCATTCCTGTGCATTAGCTAAGTTCATGTTTGTGTTTGTGTGCAAGACATTGAATTTATGTGCTGCTTCTTAATGTGGAGGTTATAAGGTAACTTTCTCTTTACTTTAAATGAGACTGGTCTGCATTCTGAGTTGTAAATATAAGCACAACATTGCTGTATCCGATCTCCCCCAAGTTCCTACATAGTTTTGTGAAAGCAGCTTAAGCGAGGCTTTGTTTTAGACGTCTATGACTTGGAGTGGCCTTTCACAATGCGGTGTAGGGCATTACAAGTCGACAGGGACATAAAGACTCAGGTATTGCATCTAAATGCTCTTTACTGAAGACAGCTGGCAGAGTGTGGGTGGGTGGGCATAAAAGGGGGATGGGGGAGGTTTAAAAGGATTGCATTTATAAAATCCAACTCCTGCTTTGGTTTCCTCTGGAGATCTCACCACAAGTCTGGTATCGCTATGGTGAAACAGCAGATGACACAGTGCCTCTGGCTCCCATCTGGATCTGGTGTTTCATTCAGATTCAGAACATTTCCATTTCGTGGTCTTGCCTCGGGCCTTTACAGAAGGGATTCAGGTTAGGCCTTTATGATCTACTGTGTAAGGATGTCATTTCATCATCAGGAATGGTCTGACCGTTTTTACACTTCATGTGTCTATGTTAATGAGTTTGTGAGGCAGGGAGGAATGACTGAGTTAGGGAAGGAGGGAACAACTTAGTGCTTACATACATATAAGGAGAAACATTGCCCCATGTCCTGGATCAACGAGTGATTGTTTAAGGTAGAGATGCTTCTTCTTTCAAGCATAATTCGATACACGTTTCTTTACGTGAGGTTCAATATGAAACAGGAACAATACTTTTATTTTGAACGATGTGTGCGATTGGATTTGATTATGGTCAGTGTGTTAACATTGTGTCAATAATAAATCAGTGTGATTAATTTGATAGGATATGATTCAATGCATTTACCTTCATTGCATGAGCATATATATTTTTCATTGTAAATTTGAATCTATTACTGATATTGCTTTGCAGCTGGAAATAGATACAGTTGGGCAAAAAAGTATTAAGTCAGCCACCAATTGTGCAAGTTCTCCCACTTAAAAAGATGAGGGAGGCCTGTAATTTTAGACGTCACACTTCAACTATGGGAGACAAAATGAGAGAAACAAATCCAAAAAATCACATTGTAGGATTTTTAATGAATTTATTGTTAAATTATGGTGGAAAATAAGTATTTGGTCAATAACAAAAGTTAATCTCAATACTTTGTCATACACCCTTTGTTGGCAATGACAGAGGTCAAACGTTTTCTGTAAGTCTTGACAAGGTTTTCAAACAATGTTGCTGGTATTTTGGCCCATTCCTCAATGCAGATCTCCTCTAGAGCAGTGATGTTTTGGCGCTGCCGCTGGGCAACACAGACTTTCAACTCCCTCCACAGATTTTCTATGGGGTTGAGATCTGGTGACTGGCTAGGCCACTCCAGGACCTTGAAATGCTTCTTATGAAGCCACTCCTGCGTTGCCCGGGTGGTGTGTTTGGGATCATTGTCATGCTGAAAGACCCTGCCATGTTTCATCTTCAATGCCCTTGCTGATGGAAGGAGGTTTTCACTCAAAATCTCATGATTTGTGGGGCATTCATTCTTTCCTTTATACGGATCAGTCGTCCTGGTCCCTTGGCAGAAAGACAGCCCCAAAGCATGATGTTTCCACTCCCATGTGTCACAGTAGGTATTGTATTCTTTGGATGCAACTCAGCATTCTTTCTCCTCCAAACACGACAAGTTGAGTTTTTACCAAAAAAATCTATCTTGGTTTCATCTGACCATATGACATTCTCCCAATCCTCTTCTGGATCATCCAAATGCTCTCTAGCAAACCTCAGACGGGCCTGGACATGTACGGGCTTAAGCAGGGGGACACGTCTGGCACTGCAGGATTTGAATCCTGTAGTGTGTTACTGATGGTAGCCTTTGTTACTTTGGTCCCATCTCTCTGCCGGTCATTCACTAGGTCCCCCCGTGTGGTTCTGGGATTTTTGCTCACCGTTCTTGTGATCATTTTGACCATGATGAGATCTTGCGTGGAGCCCCGGATCGAGGGAGATTATCAGTTGTCTTGTATGTCTTCCATTTTCTTATAATTGCTCCCACTGTTGATTTCTTCACACCAAGCTGCTTACCTATTGCAGATTCAGTCTTCCCAGCCTGGTGCAGGTCTACAATTTTGTTTCTGGTGTCCTTTAATAGCTCTTTGGTCTTGGCCATAGTGGAGTTTGGAGTGTGACTGTTTGAGGTTGTGGACAGATGTCTTTTATACTGAAAACAAGTTCAAACATGTGCCATTAATACAGGTAACAAGTGGAGGACAGAGGAGCCACTTAAAGAAGTTACAGGTCTGTGAGAGCCAGAAATCTTGCTTGTTTGTAGGTGACAAAATACTTATTTTACCAAGGAATTTACCAATAAATTCATAAAAATCCTATAATGTGATTCTCTGGATTTTTTTTCTTATTTTGTCTCTCATAGTTGAAGTGTGCCTATGATGAAAATTACAGGCCTCTCTTATCTTTTTAAGTGGGAGAACCTGCACAATTGGTGACTGACTAAATACTTTTTGGCCTCACTGTATTTTAGTTATTTGTTGGAGCTGAGTGACATTCTGTCTGTGTTTTTGTTTGGCTATTCTTGTGGGGACAAAGTTTAGGTTAGGGATCACATTTAGAGAATAGCGTTAGAGAGGATTCGGTTTAGTGTTAGGATTAGGGTTATAGTTCGTTTTTTGGAGGTTTAGGGTTAGGTTAAGGCTTTTGAGGGTTAGAAAAGGTATATTTTGAATGGAAATTATTTTTTAGTTATCCTGAACAGTTGATGTGTGTTTCAAAGTTTAGTTAAGCAAACTATCTTATTCTATGGATTCTTGGGTTCTTTTGTAATGAATTTTGGTCAAAATAGAAACTGTTCCTTTATCCATTCTTAGGAGTCATGGACATTTTCTGCCTATGACTTGAGTGGAATTTAAATTAAGTCAGGTGTATTCTGGGAAGTTGAATGCTGAATTAACATAACCGTTCTTTTCTTATAAGCACATAATCGTTCTTTTCTTATAAGCAGCTGTAAATTGATACATTTTTAGGAATCCTGGGAGGCTCAGACCTATGAGTAGTATTCAAATGAAAGCACATGTCTCAAGTCAAGTTTATCCATTATGTTTCAAATGTTGAAAGATCTGGACATTTGGAGACTAAATCAGTCATACATGTTGTAAAGAAGTCTATGGAACTATAACAAAACAATGTAAATGCCATAGTAATGCATTTGGAAAATTGAAAAATCTCTTAAAATTCCATTATTTAACCTAACAATATGAAGGTATTTTTTTATTAAAATTGTACAGAATTTAACATGAAATAAAAAGTCAAATTTGATGGGGACAGAAAATGCACAGCGTAATACTGGTCGTGCTTAATTTATTTTTATCATAGATATTTTTGGCTCCTTCGGACAAATACATTTGTCTTGTACATTTAATTCAGGGATTGGTGCATATTTGTGTAATATCCCTAGAATAATGGGTAGTTAACATTTAACGCAACCACAAGTAACACATGGCTTTGCCATACTGTACACTAGAAGTCTCAATGCAGTTACACGTCACTTTTGATTTTCAGTAGATAATGAGTTATTACATGAAACATTTCTGACTTGATTTGCCAGAAAATATTTATAGGACATATGACATCATCGTGAGAACCCAGTAAACCACCCTTCAATGTAAACTCAGACAGAAATGTATCATTCAAAATTCAACGAATTAGTCAAGAAAAGTCAAGTAAATGATTTATAAATGCTTTAATAATAAATTCACTTCCGCGATTGTCATCTAATTAGCCTTTTACCTAAGCCATTTACTAGCTTGCTTGTTAAGTTACAGCTGCAGAGGAGCCTGAGCTACAGGCATGCTAACATTTTGGAAAAAGGTTACACACAACCATTTAGCCAATTAAAAAAACATTTCATGCAGGGTATCAGTTACTGACACACACACTTCATTAACACTGTCCTTGTTGCACAAAGCACTCTGGGCAAATTATTTTGCAAACATTTGTCCAAACCTTTTAGAAAAAATAAAATATTTTTATCTCTACTACCATGTATTATATCTTAACGGACAATTGTCTGTTTTGACTACTAACACAACATCCTTTTTTTCTCTGAATTCAAAATTTCAGTCCTACAATCAGAGACAATTTATCTTAAATGACCATAGAGAGTCTGAAAAAACACCCTGTAAAGCTCAATTCCCCATTAAATCCTTGGAAGATTGGCATTTTGCTTAGAGAATAGAGGAAAGAGTGTGCCCTTTTTGGCCATTAAGAACCACATTCCAAAAGCATCTGGTCTCCCATCCAGGGACCAAACAACCTTCAGCTTGTTTTGCTGTACAGGTAAACCAGTAGTGTAATACAAGTTGCTACTGAAGAAGTGTTTGTAATTTGCAATCTGTTTCAAAGGACCTTCACGGCAAGGACAAACTGGGACATTGATTTTTACAATAATATATCTGTGATTTACAATACTTTCTCAGTAGAAGTCACACATGTATAAATAATGAAAATGACACATCCCTATATCCAGGAAATATCGTTCATATGATAATTAATAATACTTACATTATTTGTTTGTTCCATTTGCTAGTAAATGTGTGACTATTGCCTCTTTAAGAGTGTCATTGCCTCTTGAAGACATCACTCGTGCTTTTCAGCCTCATTGAACCTACAAAACTGTCAAGTTTAACATTTGATGACAATAAAAAAACAACGTACAGTGCCTTTGGTAAGTATTACGGCCCCTTTATATTTTGTTGTGTTTTCTTATCATTGATCAAATATTGTCTTGCCATCAATCTACCCTCACTAATCTCTGCCAATGAGAAGCATCCCCATTGCATGATGCCTCCACCACCCCGTTTCACCATAGTGAATGTGTTAGCCAGGTGATTAGCTGTCACGGTTGAAGGAGGCAGGACATAAGCACAGTCTAATGTAAAAAAAGTCTCTTTAATCAAAAGACTAATTTACATTCAATGCTTTGCTCTCAGGAACATACACATGGAAACACACAGTTACTGAGACATTAAACAATGACTGACAAGAAACATTAGAACCTAGCTTACATTTTTGAAAGAGTTGGGATAGGGGTATGAACAGTATGGTTGAAGTATTGAGTATTATAGTTAGATATGAGTGTATTATGCTTAATGCCCATTAAAAGTGCCTGAAAGGACATCCGATCATCTGGATGGTTTGCGTCTTATCAGTATGATCATTGTTGATGGTTGAGCAGCCTTATGGCCTGAAGGAAAAAAACTGTTTTGAAGTCTATAATCTTCATGCCTAAACCTAAAATAAGACATTCTAACACATTCATTTTTTTGTTCTTGTGAGGTCCAGGAACCTGCAAAATCATGCAAAACATATTCTTAACATTACCGTAACCTCAATAACTTCACCTTTTTTGTCAGTGTTCCTTTTTTGTCACCTATAAACCTAAAAAATTTAATTTTCCGTATTGGGATCCGTGAAAATAACTTGTTGGGGCACATCAAGTTTTCCAATCTTAAACCTGATTACACACACTAATTGACAGAGGGGTGTTATAATCTCCAATCACAATTCTTGTTTGCCCACTCTGTGTCCATTAAACCCTTCATTCCTGCTCATCTGTTTTGCTCTAATAGAGCTGTAGACATAGTAAATACAGTGCTCAGCCTGCTCTAGCAATCTGTCTGTAGCCTGACTTCATGGTTCTTGGTTGGACTCAGTTGATATGCATTCCTGCTCTGCTATTGCTTCTTGTTGGGAGTCTGCCATAGGTTGACACAGATTTCTCTTGGAGGTTTGTGTTCCCATGACTACACACCTGTAACATGTGGGAATATGAGATAGGCCTAGTCATCTCTCATGGTTCTAGCCAAATTAAATAAATAAGATGGTTCTGTATGGTCAAATGAGGCAATTTTTTGTGAATCCAACAGGCTTAATTGAAAGCTGATGTTTATCATGCTAATCTGATTTGTGGGGAGTAAAAGGATTTTACATGGTATTTCTTCTGAAAATGGGTTAATTCTTCCTCCAATTATGTTTTATCCCCTTAAGAAAGAATGTTTTCTTTTTCCTTAATCCACAGTTTGTGGTGAAATGCCAAGGAAGGTGTAAGGTTTGTTTAACAAATCCTATTTTGATGGATAAAATAATCTGATCCTAAAAATAGGGTCTTAGAACAAAAGCGATGGAATGTTGTCACCCTTCCACATATAGACATTTAAAAAGGAACCTAAGTGGGTAGTTGGAGTGGTTAATGTAGAATGTATTTAGGCAGCCCTTAAGACATCTGATTAAGCAAGTGTTTTTCATTAGGCAACAGACTTGTGTCTGACAATTAGTCCCTGTTTGCCTTAATTTATTGCCAAGCACATTTTCTAGGTTTAAATATTGTCTGATTCAAAACAATCAAACATATCACATCTTTTGAGCAAAATCTGTTACGATGAACAAACAGGCTATTGATTTCCCACGTCAACAAGGCCCCTTAAACCATGAGCCATGAGCTCAGAAAAGTGTTGAAATGCCTCACAGAAAGAAGTTTGCATATCTGGGGGCTGATCTATGGAGCTAATGGTCCCTAACGTAAACACACCAAGTCCTTACAAGCAATTATTCCTTCATAAAAACGCCCCTGGTTTCTTTCCAGCGGTTAATTGCGGTCAAACAAATGACTAGCAGGGTTCAGAATGCTCTTCTTTACGATGAACGGTTGGTCTGATCTCATTGGATGTGTGTGTGTGTGTGTGTGTGTGTGTGTGCGCGTGTGTGTGTGTGCTTAGGAGTAGTTTTTATGTTTAAAGGCGTTGTGTGCTGCACTTGAGTGAGTCTGTAGGTCGGCACAGAAACAATACCCAGGCATCAGTGAGACAGATGTCTGATGTCATAGGGGCTGCCTGTGGTCAGGATGTGTTTAAGGGGGTTAATTATTGCTCCACTCTGCACACCTAATGTGTGGGAAGTCCCCCGTTGCTCCGGAGACCTCCACCAAGCTTTCCAAGGACAGGCCCTTTGGGTAACGCTGTAAAAACACAGCGCTGGAAACCTCCGGGAAATATCTGGCTCAGCCACGCCGCCGTTATTCTGGAAAGTCTGAGGAGTGTGGCTCAGCTGTTTCGGGGCAGGGTGGTACATCTTGGAACTCAGTGGTGACCCATCAAAAGGTTCCTTACAACAGTCAGGAATCCATTTGTACACGGGTCCTGGCATGAATACTATAGCTCCATGTTGACCCCCAGAGTCCGGCACGTTATATGTGGTAAGGTGTATAATCCTATAGGGAAGTGGATTATGGGCAACATATCAAGGCATTATAGTGTGTGTCTCTGTGTGTGTGTGTGTGTGTGTGTGTGTGTGTGTGTGTGTGTGTGTGTGTGCATGTGCATTGGGATGGGTGCTGTGGTTTCCCAGGCAGTTTTTTAACAGGGCTTTTCTTGTGGTCAGCACATGTGTGCAATTTAAACGTAGAGCCAAATTGAGCCCTGAGTGTGGTTTTCTCCCCACATTGGCGCTGTATGCACTGATGTTTAGATCAATCAGCTCGCTCACGGAAGCACGAGTTGCCTATTTTTGACACGGTGCTTCCGAGATTTGGGCTGAGCAACGTGGAGCAGAATACTTTGATTCCGAGAGAGTTTTGACAAAATTGTACCACAGACTGGCTGTGGATCTGATTGTATTTTCAGCAGTGAGTGTGTTGGCACTGTTTCAAAGACCAGAGCATGTGGGGGAAAATGGGTGGTGCTTTTTACCCTTCACCGGCTGGGTTAGTTGTTTTAGTTTTGTTGGTTGTGTTGGTTATGTTTGTTGTGTTAGTTGTGTTGGTTGTGTTAATTATGCTGGTTGTGTTTGTTATGTTGGTTGTGTTGCTTCTGTTAATTGTGTTGGTAATGTTGTTTGTTTTGGTTATGTTTATTGTGCAAATTGTGATATTGGTTGTTTTGTTTGTGATGTTTTTTGGTTGTGTTGGTTGTTTTAGTTGTGTTAGTGGATTTTGGTGTGTTATTTATGTTAGCTGTGTTAGCCTATTCATAATAGTGTTTGAGTTGTGCCACAAGCACAACAACAATCTGTCATTCGTTGGGATAGGTAGCGAGTAACGTCTCCCTGTATCCCTTCAATCCAGTTGGGTTGGATGAGGAACCCCTGTCCTCCCAGCACAACAGGGAATTCCGCTTTGACTTGTCCCGGATCCCAGAGGGAGAAGCTGTCACAGCTGTGGAGTTCAGAATCTACAAAGACTACGCCAGGGAACGCCGTGAAAATGAGACCCTCCGTGTGAGCTTGTACCAGGTGCTACAGCAGCCCTCTTACAGGTGACGTCTTTTCCATTGATCTTTATATGTGGCATTATAACAGTAGACCTGTGCCTAAAACAGCCAAAACAGCCCCACCTTTATCTAGTAGAACACCCCCACAAACAGCATCCTCACTGCCTAGTCCTCCATCAGTCACTTAACCCCCACATTCTCATTTACATAGTACACCCCACCCACACACACCTCTCTACCCGACTCTTCTCCTGTTTGAGGGGAAGACCACACTCAGCTTCGTGGAACCCCACTGATTGCCTCTAGGGTGTTCAGGTTCTGGGCCACACATTGCTTTTAAGACGTTTTCCATTCCATTTGATGCCCCCCCCCCCACCAAAACACACATAATATCCCAGCTTGTATGGTGATCAGAGCTCATCGTGTGTAGGCCTGTCCCACTCTGGTGGCAGAGACGCCACGTGGGTGCTGAGTACAACACCATTGTCATTCAGAGACACACATCACTATCAGACAGACAACCAGACGGCAAGACAAAGAAAGGGAGTGAAGTAGTGGGCCTGGGGGCCCAACCTGGAAACAAAGCCATTGTCAGGAAGATCTTCCCCAGAGCTGGGATGTCTACTTCAATCAGTCTGGGAATTTTCATCTGTGATACAGAGATAGCACTTTCAATAACAGCTATAGGTACTGCTAAAGCAACTCTGACACTGCGTGTTGTCTCTTGTTTTGGATTGACTGGGTCCTCTACGGGAGGCTAATCTTGACTCTCTCTGCTATTCATTAGAATGATATCTATCTACCGTCTGGATCAACTCCGATATAACTACTTTACTGTACCACTGAGGAGTAGGGCAATGCTACGTGAATGCACTGTATTTACCCAGATTGAAAGCAACTCATGAAGCAATTAAGTCTGCAACTTTTTCTGCCTAGTACAGAACTATGAGACTGTCTCTGCACTGTATCTAATGTTTGATGTCTATGTGCCCCTAGTGAGGAGGACCTGAATCTGCTGGACACACGTGTGGTGTGGCCTGCTGAGGAAGGCTGGCTGGTGTTTGACATCACCACCACCAGTAACCAGTGGGTTGTGAACCCTGATCAAAACCTGGGCCTGCAGCTGTCTCTGGAGGGCATGGACGGTGAGTCACTGTCATAGAACTACAGTGTTACGGGCACTGTATGGCCCATAGATAGATATCTGTGGGCCATACCGTACCCCAAACCGTAACATTGCATTAAAACGTGTCGCGCCTGTCAAGCGTGCATATCGGTTTGTCTCCCTCTACAGGCCAAAGTGTGAACCCCAGGCTAGTGGGGCTTGTGGGAGGCAGTGGGCCCCAAGACAAGCAGCCCTTTGTGGTGGCTTTCTTCAAGGCAACTGAAGTCCGCCTCCGCAGTGTCCGCTCTGCCCACGGCCACAAGGGGCGCAATGCCAACCGCTCCAAGAACCCCAAGAATGCACAGGATGCCCTGAAGGTAGCTGAGGCTACAACAGGTACGCAAGTGACCCAGTCGGGATGAGCCGGTCATCCAGCCACTGGATCTAAACAGATTTTTATAAACAAATATAATGATAGAAAACTGTCTTCTCTTTTAATCCATGAGAGTACTTCTTATTGATGAAAACTTTCAGCCTACGGACGACAGAAGACAGAAGGTTTCCATCTGAGGGGATAATGATGGTATCAGTTAATTTGAATGTTGTTTGTTTTCACTGTTTGCCTTTCAGAGAACCTCAGCATCGACCCAAAACAGGGCTGTAAGAAGCACGAGCTCTATGTGAGCTTCAGAGACCTGGGCTGGCAGGTACAGTACCACATTACCTCCTGTCAGGTCCATATGCCTCTGTTTTTTGTTATCCCCCATCGGGCTGCTGTTTTACTTCAGTACCCAACACAACATTGTTGCCGTTTAGCGTCTGGAGTGTTGTCGTATGACTGGTTTGACACCATACTGCATGGTTTTGCCTCCTCAGGACTGGATCATCGCCCCTGAGGGCTACGCGGCGTACTACTGCCAAGGTGAATGCGCCTTTCCGCTGAACTCGTACATGAACGCTACAAATCACGCCATTGTGCAGACCCTGGTGAGCGTATTTCTACTCTTCATGTCGTCGCATACATTGATCAGGGGGATGAACATGGCATGTGCCCAGCTCTTCCCTATCTGAACGAACAAAAATGCTCTTAACCGCCCGTAACATCTGGTGTCTCCCCAGGTCCACTTCATAAACCCGGACACAGTGCCCAAACCCTGCTGTGCCCCCACTCAGCTCCATGGCATCTCAGTCCTCTACTTTGATGACAGCTCCAACGTCATCCTGAAGAAGTACCGTAACATGGTGGTGAGAGCCTGCGGCTGTCACTGACTGTCATCACACCTCCACTTTTCAGGGCACGCTGGCGCTTTTGGAGGAAGAAGGGGCGGGGCTTAGGGAATATTTTACAGCCTGATCTGTAAGTTCCTGCTTTAGGTCAGTTAAGACCAAACGTCCTTTTTTATTGGGAACAAACGGGCAAGTGAACAAGGATTGAAGAAGATGCTCTATATCAATGCTTGGGTGCAATGAGTAGATGCGCTGTCGCCTTAGCTCACCTGTGACGAACTCAGGCGTCTACGTTGTCCCCTGTGCGCCGTGCAAGAAACAAGAATGTTCGTTGAGGGACCTCAATATAATTTCCACTTAGTACCATGGAGGATCGAAGCATCATGGACAATGAGCTGTCATCTGTTTGTTTATCAGCTTATTTATCTGATGAACCAAAGACAGCCCCCACTCCAGACATGGTGGCATGGAACTAAAATGAAATGCTAGAGAGGCTCAGAAACTGGGCAGAATTTTGAATTGAACAATCGTTTATCCCTGAGCAGACATTTATCGATGTGTCTTTTAAAAAGACGAATCCCGTTCGGACTTATGTTCTGCTGTGTAAAACATTTTCTGCATGAAACCTATACAACTGATGACATTAAAATCATGGTTCTTTGTTTTGCAGCATAGTTCAATTTTTTTCTCAAACACCTGGGTTTTCTGTTTGTTGATGAGAACAAAATGGCTGTGTATCTTCCCTCTGAGCAGCATGCATGTTGATGGTGTAGTTTGCAGAGAGTAGGTCGGGTGTAAAACATATGGCTGACTGTTTGCAGATTCACAGGCAGCCGCTGTGAGGGATGATAAGACTGATAGTAAATACTAGACTGTGTGGGTTTGACAGAACTGGCCCTGTTGGTTTGATATCCTGGAGGAGGTGGCAGAGGCATAGATCACTAAGCTCGGCACAGCACAACAGAGGCATATGGTCCCGGCGATGCCCCGCTTTTTTGTTCTCGAGAGACAGATAGAGAGATAGAGAGCTCTGAGCTATCATTCAGTTTCAGCTGCCTTTTGATGTCCTTCCAGACCTGCAGGTGGGTGAATCAAGGCTGTATTTTCTGTCAAATAAAACAAATGTCAGATTACAGCAACTAAATATATTGAAACTGTCAAAAACAGCAGGTGCAATATCACTTGGCCAGAGAGGAATTTTTGCACAGGCTGCCCAAAACATGGTAACTTAAAAAATGGAAAAGGCTTTATGTATCATCTATCACAGGCTTTATTAGCATATATATATATATATATATATATATATATATATATATATATATATATATATATATATATATATATACATGTTTGTAAACATCTGCTGTTATAATTTTCATTTCTACACAAATATTTTTTCATAACATAAAGGATTGTCAAACTGTTGCAAGTGTTGAGGTAACAGAACAGATACCAGTGCATAACGCAACACAAACAGCTATCAGCTATACAGCACCAAGTACCACAGGGTGCCACTGTAACTCTCTGAGACGTTCTGTAACATTCACTATTCTACATACAGCAAATAGTTAGGTCTATTAAAGTGGCTGATATAGAGGTAGCGCATAACATAATATATTCCCCCTGAATTATGGTCCTGTGTGACCCAGTTGGTTAAACATGGCACTTTATAATCAATAACACCAACGTTTGTGGGTTTCATTTCTATTGGGGCCACTCATACATAGAAATGTATGCTCACATATCTGTGAGTCACTTTGGATACAAGCGTTTGCTAAATAGTAGCTATTAATATTGATATATTACTTCATTGATACAATTCTGAATTATTTTTTCAAGTTTAAATAGGGTGTTACATTTGAAACAGCATTTTTGTGGAGTTGACTAAAGGTAACATGTTGTGCCTGATATGTTCTTCATCTTAATCTCTAATAATGCATGGCTTCAAGACTATTACCTGCTATGGATCTCAGTTCACTATCCCTAGAGAATCCTGAGAGTTCATCTAGATAAACTTAATTAGTATTTACAAAAAAGACAGTCCAGAAGACATGGAAATAGTGTGAGGTTGACATAAGGAAAACCAATCTAATGTCAGTGTTATCTGACTCCCTCTCGGTGTGGTCATGTTGTTTTCATCAGTAAGGACAGTTGGTGCCTGGGCCACACAGCTCCGGTGCCGACCAGCGCCTCTTCCTGGCTGAAGTGTGTCTCGTTGTCTGCCCCTCTGTGGGCCTGTCTGGAACAAGGGGAAGGGCGGTCTGTGGGGAGGACGTCAGCAGGGGCTTAGGCCTCCCATCTTCCCCCCCGGCTGGGGTGCCTTGCCTCTCGTGCAGGGAAGATAAAGGCGTTGAGGGTGACGTAGGTATAAGAGCCAGGCAGACATCGCCCACACTGAGCTGGTGGCAGCGGAGGCCACACAGACGGGCTGTCCTCTGGGGACAGCAGGAGGACCAGCCACGACCCCGAACGAAGAATGGATACTCCACATAAACGTCCAGACACTCCTGTGGGGAGAGGATGTTTGAGTTACAACAATGCAGTTCCTATGTTTGACCATTAGGCGGCGTTAGTGTTCTGCAATTGGGAATTGGCAACAATGTGTAGTGTCACGATGAATGTGAGAAGTGCATTTAATTTCCTTCCTCAAGAAGGTAATGTATATGGTATTGAATTACATGTTATAAAATACAGAAATGTCAACAAACACCCTGACTGAAAACACACTGAGCTGTGTGTGAGGTAATGATGTAGTAGGCCCAGGAGGGACAAACCCCGCTCACCTGAGAGCGTTCCTCCTGCAGGAGCATGTGAAGGCGAGAGAGGGATGGGGTTGTGGAGGGGGAGATGCTCTGAACCGTACAGCTGCTCAGGCGCAGCTCCGGACAGGCCTCGGCGCCGATCAGGAAGTCCTCTGTCTGAAGGTCTTCCACCTTCCTCAGCCGCCCGTCTCTGAGCTCGACCAGAGAGCCCGCAGCAAAGTGAGGCAGCAGCCAGGGCAGCTGGTCCGGTGAGGTGGCCAGATGTGAGGACAGGGGCGGAGATACTTCTACCTTCTCCGGCATGGTCCAGTGCTTCTCTGTTGACTGATCACTGGGGGACGGTCTTTGTGGAGACTGTGCCGCGGATTCCAAAAAACGCTGCCCCAAGGCAGGATACCTGTGTGCTTTGGAGTGTTGGGTATAAACCAGGTCAGGGGGATAGTGTCCATCCCTGTAGGCAGTAGGAGACAGGCCAGTGTGTGGAGGATTGGAGCCTCTCCCTGAGTCAGGTTGGAACTGGTGCCCACCCGGTTTCCCTCTTCTCAAGGGTGGGCCGCTTTGTCTACCGTTGCTTTGCTGTGCTGTGTGTGGACTTGACTTCTCCCTCACTATTTTCTTTAAGTTCCACCTATAGCCTCCACCATCCCCACCGGACCCCCCTGCAGGCTGGGCCGGGTGTCTGCAGACAGGGGGGTGGCGCGGGACGGAGGGGTGCGTTGAGGGGTCATGGAGAATGTAGGGAACGTCCCACCCAGACGGCAGAGCAGCCCAACCTCTGTAACAGAACTCCCTCCACTCAGCCCAGCCGTGACTGTCCCTGACCGGAGATGGGAGGTAAGGGTTGGCTCTGGTGGTGCTGGTTGTGGAGCGGGACTGGGTCCATGGCTGGTAAAGCGGGGGCACCGATGTAGGTGCTGGTCGGAGCAGGTCTGAGGGCGATGCATTGTAGAGCTTGACAACGTTCTGGCTCCTATGAGGGTAGGGGACCTTGAATGTGCCAATAGGAAGCTGCTCCGAGATGCTTGGTCTGGGGTCTCTTTTCTTGGGTGGGAGGCTCTCTCTCCCTGGCCCTAGGTCAGGGGTTGCTGTGCTGCTCATTGGTTCACCAAGCCGTCACATACGCAACTCTTCTCTTCCCCAGCCTACAGAGATTCTCCTCTTCCCCAACCTATAGAGACTCTTCCCCAGCCTACAGAGACTTTTCTCCAGCCTACAGCGACTGTTCCTCAGCCTACAGAGACTCTTCCCCAGCTTACAGAGAGACTCCCCAGCTATCAGGTTGTTCTGGAGAGGTTAAGTCACATAAACCTCCCTTGATAGAGGCAGGCTGAGGGTCGCATCTCTCCCTGGTGAAACATCACTGGCAGACAGGTCAAAGGTTATCTCAGTCTCAATACTCCAGTCTGAAAAAAGACAAGAATGGGCAAGGTAGGTACACCAGGATTTTTTCATGCATTCCTTTGCACTACATTGCTGGCTTTTCAACATATTCACCTACATTACGAATCTGCATTTCATAAATCAGACATCACAATGTAGTCAGTCGGAGTCAGACCCGATCCTGACCCCCTCTCCCCTCCCCGATGCCCTCTTTCTCTTCACTCTCCCACTCTAACAACTACTCTAGAAATGATAGACAGAGCCTTTTTCAGGCCTTTCTCACTCTCTCCGAAACCCCTGTGGTGATACAAATGGCGACTTTGCCCCCGAAATCTCATTGCTAAATTCTACTTGGCTTTCAAATGAGAACCTTTCAAACCACAGACTGTTGCATTGAGAGTATGATTGACGTGGGAAGTCTGGCTCAGTAGAAAACCACACTTGTGCTGGATCTCCCTCAGAAGATGTTACTATGGTAACCATGTAGAGTAGTGTAAATGTGCGTACTGTGGAAAACGGTGAACGAGTAGAAGTGTGGATCAGGGTGCTGGACTTCAGACAAGATCACCGATGTTCATGAGAACTTCAGGCCTCAGTCGGACTGTCTACTGAGAAAACCACCGTTATACCAAATTCATTCCAACTGATTCATGAGTTGTAATGAATTAGAAACCGGGCGTTTGAACCCTGAATAATGACTGGCTGAAAGCTGTGGCGTGAGACCATGGCTCTGATGAAAATCTGCTTTGGCTGTTCTTCAAGGGAATATATGAACATGGAAGTAGTTTGGGATAAGAGCATCCGCGAATTGACTGACAGGTAACTTTTCAAATGTACATTTTCAAATTGTGTGATTAACATTTATAATATTATAATTAAGAAACAAGACACCTTGGGGGGTTAATGGTATATATCCAATATACCACAGATACCAATATACAACCCCCTCTTGCCACATTGCTTAATTAAAGCCAAATAAACATGAGATTTCCTTCGTTTTTTACCTACAGTGCGGCATAGTAATTATAATGTGACACTGACCAAAAATATGCATATGAAACTTCTATCCCTCTTGGTGTTCTGATCTCTAAAAACCCTCATGATAAAGTAGCTTACCTCATCCTACCTGGAATTTCATCTATACTGCTCATATTGTAAAGATAGTATTTGTCAGTACACACACATACCCTTGTCTATTGAAACGAACAAGCTCTGTATTTAAATAATGCCACTCAAAAACTTTATTGCGTAATCTGATGCAAAGCTGAAGCCACGGTCTAAAGGCCGTCATCAAACACATTTCTCTCATTACGCTGCAGCAGAGCAGGCCGAAGCTACCTGTTAGGCTGAATGATGCTCTTTCCCACTAGCTGACTGACACGTCTCATAGACCTTTGACGCATAGCTTGGGTCACACCTTCAGTTGAGTGTGTAAAGGACTAGATGAACTCATGAGACAGGAACAGAGACTCTGCGGAAACATTAGTGACACGGAGGAGAGAACAGGCAGAGACCAATCACTGGGCTCACACAACTGCATACTGGTACAATGGAATATCTTTACGTGTATCCTGTGTGCTCAGCTTGCTGTGTATGTCATTATACAACTAATGAAATCCAGTCTTTGTACAGTGTGTGTACGTTTGCAATTTGTATTCAGTTGTGTTTATAGTACTGAAATAGTAGGGTTGTCAAAGTTTTAAAATATGTATATATCTTTTGTGCAGAAATCCGGTTGACAAGCAACAAAGTCTCAATCTACAAAGTTATAAATGGTCTAAGTTTTAACAGTTAGATACATGCCTAACAATGACCATGCTTTTTAATGTCAGGCATAACATTAAAACATGCTTACCTAATGGCTACAAGGGAAATTATTACAGATTCATTTTAGCCTTACTTTGCTGGTTAGTCTGAGATAAAAGCAATGTTTCATGAGACAATCCCAACCTCCTACACACACACACACACACACACACACACACTCACACGCACACACCCTCATATGATAACTAGCACATACACCAGACACATCTGGAGACTTGATTCCTTACCTTCTAGTTCTGGTGAAGGTGAGTCTTCAATAAGTATGCTGCACAGTAAATGGAAACATCCAGACAGCCTTACTCAGACAGACGCATTTTCTCTTATTCCTCCCACTCTCTTACACCTCCACCATCTCTACAGCCCTGTCGACCTATCTAACAGATTTGCTTCGCCCTCTCCTTCCCTCCTTCCCTCACTCCCTTTCTGTGGCGCTGTCTCTCTGTTTCTAGCTCTGTCTTGACTCCCTCTTCTTCCCTCTCTCTCTTTCACAACACTTTCTCTCCCTTCTCTCTGGTTTCGGACTCCCTCTTTGTCCCTCCTCCCTCCCCCTCTATCTCTCTATCTTTTAGTCCATTTCTCCCTTCTTGCTCTCTCCCCTCCTCTTCTGCTCACTCTCTCCATCTTTCCCTCCTTCTCTCTCTCCCCTCCCCCTTCATTGCCTCCTCTTCCCTCTCTCTCACCCCTTCCGTCTCCCTCTCTCTCTCCGGGTGTATAATTAGACTGCTGTGATACTCCTCAGCTGATAGTAGGCGTATGGCCGCCTGATGGGACTGGCACTCAGCCAAGTCGGGGTGAGGGTAGGAAATCTATAGCTTAGAATGTTCCCGGGCATTACACACCTTTGGCTTTCATCGTTATTTACCCAGCTGAATGCAAAACCTTCTAGGGAACATATAGTTCTGAAACTGAAATTCCATTCTGAAAATACATCTGTTGATTTCACAGCTATTGAAATTGTCAGATGTTGAATATTTCCATAGTCGATAAAATTCTCACTTCCCACTTCTCTGTACGCCAACAGCCTTCTCGTAGTTTTCTCACTGTTGGACACGGGGGAGAGACAGCAAATACATTTCAGCCACTGAGCTGAATGCCAGACAGTGTGAATATCAGTAAAACCAAGTAAAAAATCATCAGCCATAATTGCTTTCCATTCAACAGTTGAAGAGATCAGCATTTACTTCAAGTGACCTTCAGACCAGGCATTATCTTGAACTTGGAACATAAAAATATGTCCCTTCTTTCATTCTGCTTCTTTCTGTCTTTTCTATCATATTGCCATTCAGCCGTACTTTCAAACTCTGCAGAATGAACAGTAATCGCGGCCCTAGATTCAGCCATCTCTCATGCATTGGAAAGCAATGTCATTCACATATGCTCTGTGCTCTTAGGGTAATGCCCCGGTACTGACTTCTCCCACACACACACATTAGAGAGAGGTGAAGAGAGCTTCTCATTTTGAATCACACCATGCTTCCTCTGCCCACACAAATTGTCAGACAATAAAGGACATGTCGAGAGGTGAAGTCAACGCCCTCAGCCAACACTTCTCTGACATTTAGCGAGAACTCTATTGACACAAATCACTCCAGTTTCTACCAGACACCCGCAGAGCATCTGCGGTCGACATCTGCATCCATGCACCCATGCCATGGGCTATGGTGTACAGACAAATCTTAAAAGACCAGCCTCCCCATTTCTCTTCCTCTATCAGTATCTGTGGGCTTTTAGTTGACAGACTGCTACCTCACAGGAAATATTCTCAACAGTCTAGCCCCATTGATATTGCCAGGCGTATAGCAGTTCATTTGAAGGCCTGTGCTGGGCTGATACACATCAAACAATTAAAGCTTTTCACATGACCTTTTGGAACGCAGGAAAGCGGATCTGTTTACAACAGGTCGGTCAGGTTGCGGTGAAAAGGAGTCTGTTTTCACCACTAGATGGGGTTATTCACACAAGACTGTTGCATTGAATTAATGTTATTTTTGTACTTCCTGGGAAATATTTTTTCCATTCAAAATACCTATCAAATACACTTTACTAGGTGTATCAACATTCCTACAAGTACAATTAGCTATCAGTAAAAAACAGTACAAGAGCTGCACTGCCATCAAGTAAACCATTAAGCATATAGTTACATATACTTTTAAATATCTACATTCCTTGACAAAATACTTTGCATTACCACAGTACTATATTTTCAGAGGTGTTGGCTTCTTATTCGTGATGTAAAAAGTTATTGCATTATAAACAAAGCTGTAAAACCTTGTATGGTCTTTTATAAGGGGTAAGGATGAAACCCATTTTGATTTATTCAGTAATATCAATGCTATTCCACTAGTAGCAATAAAGTCTTGTATCTTGTCACTTTGCATTTCGTACACATCCACTGGCCCTCTTGAGAGAGACAAAGAGGAGAAAGGGGAGAAAGAGAGGGAAAAGAAGAGCTAGACAGATAGGGAGAAGGAGCGAGAGAAAGAGTAAGAAAAAGAACAAAACTAATACAACAAAAGCAAGTGTCTGTCTACTGACTTGGTAGCGTCCACTATTACATGTAAGTGCCTGGTCCTCCTCTATTAGCCCCTCTCACACAAAGCTCCTCCCTATATGAATGACCAGTTGGTATGCTCCACAAAGCCCTAACCTACTGTCCTAATCCAAATTCTTAGTTGACTGTGTCCACTGAGGTAGAAAGATCCTGGACTATTCCATAAACGAAAGAGAGCAACTGAGTATATTTGTCCTAGGAAGGAGATGCGCCGTTTCGTTGATTCCCCGGACAGCTGAATGTTCCTCACCAAATCTCTCTGTGCCTGACTGTATAAACTGGACGACCGGTCCTTCTCACATCTTCTGATTCTGCACTCTGCCTCCAAAGCTGCCAGCACTATGAGCTCATCTGGGACAAACCTCCAGAACAAACGTCTGCCCTGTGAGTATCTTGGAAGCTCTTTGCCTTACCTTTACCCCACAACTGTTTCTGTTTGCAGGATTTAGACTTTGTCACAGTAAATTATTACAGAGCAGAGAGCTAAATAGAAAATTCCTGTCCATATTTGGGTATCTGCAGTTTTTACAGACGAACATAAAATATTTAGATAAAGGAAACTAAAACCAAGACCCAATCAAGAGAACCTGTTAATCATGATACATATATGTAATTATAGGAGATGGCAGATTTGTGTTGCTGTTGTTGTTTTGTAGTGGTTTGTGTTTGTCTGTGTTTATGTGTGTGTTTCTGACTTCATTATATAACAGAGACAAAAATGTCCCCAAACTGTTGTTAGATCACATGACGTAGAAAAGGTTAGGTTAAGTTTCAGGCAACAGTTACAATTGGGTTAGGGTTAGAATAATGGTTAGGCCTTTCTGGTTAGGCTTAGGGGGGCTAAGATTAAGGTTAAAATTAAGATTAGGGTATGGTTTAGGGTTAGGGATGACCAAAAATGGCATCAGTTGAGGGCAATCAACATTGGTGTCCCCATTTAGATAGCTATATAAACATGTGTGTGTGTGTGTGTGTGTGTGTGTTTGTGTGTGTGTGTGTGTGTGTGTGTGTGTGTGTGTGTGAGGTTAGCTGAGTGCACCCACACGGAAAACCCATGCAAAACATTTATGCACATATATGTAGAGGATTTCTCAACATATATTTACATATATGTCCTGAATATGTTCAAAAAATATATAACTTGTGCTCCTCACAATATCATAATACAATGCATGTCATATATTTTAACGTTGAATATTATGTATTGAAATAATGAAATATATG
Organism: Esox niger; assembly: GCA_016801105.1. Classification (NCBI taxonomy): domain Eukaryota; kingdom Metazoa; phylum Chordata; class Actinopteri; order Esociformes; family Esocidae; genus Esox; species Esox niger. The sequence goes on from JACXGJ010001236.1 coordinate 47,195, forward strand.
ACTATGCAGTACTTTAAGTATTTCTCATCAACACATCATGGAAATACCTTCAATACATTATTTTCCAGAGAATCTCCTTGTTATTTTGTGTTTAACTAATAATCGTTGACACAATGGGGAGACAACCAACATAACCTCCATTCTAGGCCTTATTGCATTACATCAATTGCTGTGAAAAGAAAATTATTATCTTTTACAAACAAGAGCCAATTTGTAAATTGTGCAGTATGTATTTAATTAATACATTTCTATTAAATACAATGTAAATGCAAGTAAAGAAACAACTGGGTAGAGTCAGTCATCTTAATTTAACAAGGACCTTTATTCACAGTAACTGCCATAGCGTCACAATATAATGATAAATGTTTAGTAAATACACCAAAGTTTAAAATGTTGTCACTGTCAAGCAGCATATGCCACCCTTTCAGTTCCAATATAATGAACCACTTTGTACTCCAAGTTTACATAAAAAAATACTCATTTTGAAAACAATATGCATAACTTTTAACACAGTATTATGAATGCCATTCCTTTCTGTAAAAGTACTTAAAAGAAACGACTAGATTACATAATACAGGAACACATGACTGGAAGCAATACAAATATGGAAATACATCAGTTAGATGTAATTGCTAAATGTATATTACCAACTATAATTTTATCATTTATGTAAATATATTATATTACCGTCAATAATTTGGTCATTTATGTAAATATATTTACTCGTAGAGACATATTAAAACATATTTGAAGACTGCTTAATCGAATATGTAAATATATGTATGAAATATAAGGCCATACATTAGTCAAACATATAATACATATATATTAGTATATGTTTAAAAAATATAGGCACATAAAAAATGTATACTTTCGAAATATATATCAGTATATAGTACTTTGTGTCAATGGTAATGGGCAGCCTTCCCCATTTCTTTATTCTATTGAGTGTAGATGCACTTAACAACCACTGTTTCAATCCTATTTTAGTCATTCAAATGGTAGTTGTGGATTCAACTGGAATATTTTTAGCAACTTACTTGAGCAGAGGGGCCTTTGATAGACATTAGATTAACACACAAGATGAGCAGACTTGAACCAGTTTGAAGATCCCAGCACCCCTGAGTCTGTGTGTGTCTGTGTCTGTGTCTGTGTCTGTCTGTGTCTGTGTGGGCTGTGTTAAGAACCTGCTGGTGTTGATGTAACTGAGGCTGACAGACAGAACTATGGTGAACGGTCTTTGCTGGCCAAATAAAGACAAGACTGTTGAATCATCCCCATGAGTAATGTCTCATTATACTGCTGTACTCAATGGTTCTCCACACAAGCTGTTGAGGACCCTTAAAGGGCTATCTGCTTTTTTAGGATTAGGATCACAAAGGCATTCACTGCTTTCACTGGACAAAATCTCTAACTCTGAATGACACTGTTTGTGGCAGAATATCTTACAGGGCCAAACTGACCGGTGACATGCAGCGATAGACTGTCCCACAATACAGAAACCCAGACAGGACTGGAGTAGTTTAGCCAGTCTGTGGTTTCTGGGGCTACGGTGAATTAGATCATGACTGAGAGAAAGAAGACATTGTCCATCTGCTGACAAGTCAGAGCGCAAACTCTTGGTTTTTCAACCAGTCTCCGTTAGGTAAGACTGGTGCCTCTCCCTGCTGAAAGACAGCTATCACTTTGCTTGCTTTTAAGAGCCAGCATCCAGCTGTAAATAGACACAAGTTCTATCGAATCACGTCACATTACTCACATGCTTCATTAACTACAGGTGTTGCCGTACACTGAAATGCTTACTTAATACATAGATATAAAAAAAATCATACAAATGGCAAAATAATTCTACAATGTATAAACAAAAGGAAGATACAGTATCCAAATTAACAAGAAATAAATATATGATAGGTTTGGCAAAGGGAACTGTACTACTTCTTTACTACAAATGCCCCAAATAAAACCTTCTCAACCTGGTTGACTGATAACACGATTAGCGTGATTTCCTCTTTCACCAGCCAGATCTCTGTCCAATGGTAGTATTTGGTAGCAATTAGTCCAGGGACGAGGTCAGGCGTGAGAACAACCTGATTGGCATGAGAATATCCATAGATCCTCAGGCAAATTTTTTGTGCATGTGTATGTATGCGTGTAGGTGTGTGTGTGTAGACATTACCTGATTGACCGTCTGTTCATATCTCTATCCACTCAGATCAGACGAATCCCTGCAGCCCGCAGGCCAAAAACCAAGTTGCTCTAATTAGGTTGAAACAAATCTCCCATCAATCCACCCTCCCTATAGTGAAAAACAACCCCTGATTCAGTTTGTACAAATATACCGGTTTACAATTGCTATTGATTGTCCCTAATTTAAAATGTACTGGACCCACGAAGCTCTGAAACCTGTCCCATATCAACACAGGCATCACGTCCATTAATGTGAAATAAGTGGAGGTTGGACCAAATGAATTAGGCCCTGCTATAAACCTGCCCTCTGTCCATTCATAAAAGAAAACAAATACAATGTAGGCTATTCACCATAAAAGGAGAATTAGAAACAACAAGTTTCCAGGTACACCTTTGGAAAGAGAATATTGTGATAGTATGTGTTGGTCATGAGTCATCCTGTGATCCTGACTACAGGGTCTCCAGCTGAGGATGGAGAGAGTTACCCTAGAGACACTAGCATGTACAGCCTCTCCCTAGCAGCAGTCCTGCTCGCTCATGGTGAGTGAGTGTAGTTACAGGGAGACAACCCACAGCTGCTAGCTGCTTGGTCCGTAAAAGGCACTGGGACATGAAACTGAGACTCATCTACTGGTCTATTGACATTTTGGGCTGTTTCAGTTTGTGTTGGGGGAACGAAGGGGTTAATAATGATGTCACTGTGATGTTTACAATGTGGGGAATGTGCTGGTGCCAGCCTGCGATTCAACCCACCCCACCCCCCACCACCAACACACACACACACACACACACACACACACACACACACACACACACACACACACACATAGTCTGCTTGACTCTCACTATCAATAATTCACTCGCCTCGCAACTGGAACCGAGCCCAGATGCGAGGTTCAGGACAGAGAGCAGGCCGATGAAACCCAGCCAAAATAAACAGGACTAGAGGAATCTTCTGCAGAATCATTCATGTTGTCATTAGTTTTACTAACCCAGGTCAGACTGCATAGCCAGGGAGTGTTCTTCAAAGACCGAGCCTCTTCTAGAAAATAAGAGCAAATGCACAAGGCTTCATAATTATCTGATGGTGAAGCTTATTGTGATGGAGCTGTTTAGCAGTCATGTCCAGCTGGAGATCTCAACAGTACCAGCTTTAGCCAGCCATTAGACTGCCGAGAGTATAACATTATGACGGCAGCAGATAAGACATCCTGTAGCTATAGCTAATTAATCCCAACCATAGCCAGAAAAGTGCTTCTCCCTCTCTACTCCACACCCAGTTGTCTTTCTTTTTCCTTCCCATTCTTTTCTCCTCCCACCTTCGTTGTACTTCTATTCATGCTTCTATGCTTTAAATGACCTTTGGCTAACCTTTATTTTCTCACTTCTTCCTGTGATTTGTCCACACCTGTTTCGTTCTCTGAAACTCACACTGTAAGATGTCTATGTTGTATTAATTTCTCTGCCACCCTCCCACAGCCTAAACATTGCACAGGGCAGCCAGCCTCATAATGTAACGGAATTTCTTCACATCTTTGTAATCAATCAATCAAATGTATTTTATAAAGCCGTTTTTACATCAGCAGTTGTTACAAAGTGCTTTTTCAAAACACCTGGCCTTAGACCCCAAGGAGAAAACTCTTCTGGGGTGAACATATTAAGAATCCAAATTGTAATTATTAATAAATGCATGTAGGCTGAGTCCAGTGTTTATTTAAACCTAGTCCAGGTCAGAAGCATGACGAGTTGGAAAAGGACAGGGGCAACGGGGGGAGGGGTCAGCAGAGTGGCAGCTGAAATCGTCAGGTATCATCATGATCTGCAATACAAGCAGGAGGACTTTGGAAAGGTACAGCAACGAGCACCCCTGGCAAGACAGCAAGGGTGGGCAATATCAAGCCTTTCTGGTCTCCTTCACTCCCCCGGGAGAGACTACACTTGATCATAGACTAGGCTGAAGAGATGAGTCTTTAGTAGACCCTTGAATGTTTGCACTGAGTTTGCATTTCACTGGGTTTGGCTGTTTGTTTAGAAATTCAAGGTACAATTAAAAGGCCTGCATCTTGCGATCTAAGGTTACGTGTAGGTGAGTATGGCTTGATCATTTCAGTGATGTAAGTAGGAGCAAGTCCATTAATTGATTTATAGGTTAACAATAAAACCTTATATTCAGCCCTAACCCTAAAAGGCAGCCAGTGTAAAGAGGCTTGTACTGGAGTAATCTGTTTAAATGTTTTTGTTCTAGTTAGGATTCTAGCAGTCATGTGCAGCACTAATTGAAGTTAATTTATTGATTTATCTGGGTAATTGGAAAGACGAACCTTGCAGTAATCTAATCTTGAAATAACAAAAGCATGGATAAATTGTTCTGCATCCGTTTTTGAGAGAAAGTTTCAGATTTTTGCAATGATTCGAAGATGAAAATAAGATCTGCCAAAAAAGCTCTTTGTTTCTTGAGTACTAAAATTGGCATTTCTGTTTTTTTTTAGTTTAAAAGAAAGAAGTTCTCTGTAATCCACTTCCTAATAGCTGAAACACATGCTTCCAAAATAGCTATTTTGGGGCTTCTCCATGTTTCATCAAAATATACAACTGTGTGTCATCAGCATAACAGTGAAACTTGACATTGTGATTCCGGATTACATCACCCAGAAGCAGCATATATAGTGAGAACAATAATGTGCCCAGAACCATGTCTTGAGGAACACCTAAACATATCTTTGATTTGTCAGAGGATATGCCATCCGCACATACAAACTGATCTCTTTCAGATAAATAACATTTAAACCAGGCTAGAACATGTCCACGTAGCCCAATGTGGGTTTTCAGTCTCTTTAAGAGAAGGGAGTGATCAATTGTGTCAAAGGCAGCACTAAAATCAAACCTTTGTCTGAGGCCATTAGAAGGTAATTTGTTACCTTCACGAGTGCAGTTTCAGAGCTATGAGTAGTTGTACCCATGAGCATTCTGGCCCCAGAAAGATACAGATTGTTCAAATCCACAGAGGGCAGTGCCAGTGGGTCGTCTGGTGCTGGTGGGAAGGATGTTGAACAAGGCTGCCTTGCCTGGTCACATCCCTGTGACTCCTCGTAGCAGGTCAGGCACATGCAAGCTCGATTGTTGAAGTTGGCTGGAGAATACCCTCTCCTCCAGATGCTTTGGTTCCACGTGGACTTCCATGGTGGGCGAGCAGTGTGATGCTGAATGGCTTGGGGTGATATGCATTGGAGGACAAGTCTCAATCGTCAACTCTCCAAAAACCTGCTGAGCGTTTCTGTGATTAAGGAAGGCTTTCAGAGGGATAAACCATCTCATTTTGTTTAGTAAAACAGGGAAATTCCCTTGGGGGGAAAATATCTTGCAAACTACTAAACAGCGTTGGAACAGAAGTGGCCCAAAAAGCCACAAGAACATCTGAGAAGCTAAAAACCCATGTTTCATTTCCAAAAACTAGTTGACAGGCATTGTCTTTTGGTAAAGACCACCATAAGCCTTTCAGCACTCATTATGTCAGTTTCTGGGTACACTAAAAGCCTAATGTGAGGAGGAATACAGCGAGGGACATCTTGCTGATGATGTCACAGTATACCCTTCATTGCCTTCTCTACATGTTAATAGAGAACATCAGTGGGATTAGGTTTACAGAATCAGGCATAGGCCCTATACCTTATGTCTTTTCTCAAAAGGCTTTTTCTGTTTTTTTCCCGTCAGTGGGGAGGATCTTGGTTTGTCTTTGTGTGGGCAGGCGGTGTCCGGGTCTTTGTGTGGGCACGCTGACACGTCCTGTTCTTTCCCAGCACGGCCCGGCCAGTTCCTCACATCCAGTTGGTACTGAGCCCTAATCCCACACTATCCTCCTCCCACAACTTTTGCTATATTCCCTCCGAGGGAAAGAGAAAATTATGATAAAACTTCTAAGAAAGTCTAAGAAAGTTAGGTAAAGCTCAAAACCCTGACAATCTGCTTTCATCAATTTGGTCCTAATTTGCCCTCCCTCCTCTTCATCCCTCCTGAATAGTCCCACTGTGTTGCTCGTTGGCTGTCACACTGAATGCCTTGTGGGGATTCTGGGTTGCGAATTGAGAAAGGTTGACCGGAAAAGTGATCTCATCAATTTGAGACATTGTGACCCCATCATTGCATGACCCAGTATTCTCATTAAAAAAGGAGCTGATTGGAGATCAAAAAGGTCATTTGTTTGATCAAGGTAATTAGAAGGTAATAGGATGGGATGGGAACATTAGACGATTTGTCTATCAAGTGTATTACTGTGATCCAAGGCCTTAAAAAACACCTGCTTGTAGAAACCAGGGCCTGAGGACAAAAAGATGAGTGATGACCAAACTGCTATGACATAATTCTGTATTGTAATCAACTTTTACCAGCTTGATACACATGAGACATCAGGCACACTAAAATGTTAAGGCCCTGTTGTTTGGTTACCCACCACGATTGTTATACAGAATTGCTCCCAGGGCTTCGCTGTAATGATTCATTGGTTTTTAGCTTAACTAATTGGTAAAATAATGCCAAAAATGTTGGTATATTCCAACAATTCACACCAGTTTAAAGTATGTTACCTTTCAGACCGACTTCAACGAGGCCTGGCCTCAATTGCAGCTGGCATCTTGCTTTGTCAGCACAACTCTCACAGTGCCTTATGAAAGAAGACAGTAGCTTGTCTGATGGTGTAAGATAGTGAGAAGAGACACTCCCATATCAACACAGTCAACTCTTCTTTAAGCAGTCAGTGATCTTGTTGAATGATATCTACCCCCAAAAGGGTTGTTGGAACATAGTAAAGTTTCCATTAGGTTTTCATTTCTTTAATCTCTTAGATGTGTTAAGGGCTTGAGCTATCACGCAGTGGTGCTGTTTTCAAGAACCCTCCCACACATGGCCGTTGGTGCTTCGTGTTTCATACTGTTTTCAGACTGGCTAGGACGTTTTGCAAAGAGTATGCTAGACTGCAAGCCTTGTTGCAGGACTGGTATGAAAAAAATGTAGATGAGTTTTCTCAGAGATGCGCTGAATACACAAAATTGTCGCACATCAACATATTTTCATGAGGTTTATTAACGATTTCCCATCCTCACACATCTACTACATTATTATAGTTTGCCCCACTGGAGCCTCAGCCAAGCAAGACATTTGACTGGTTGAAAGAGATGAGAGGTGGTCATTCCTTTATACCACCTGTTCTACCTTTGAGTTTCTAAACCCTGAATACACTGATAAATTGTCAAATTGTTTCACAACTTTTTCACAGATTTTCTGATAATATGGATTTATTTATGTATTGAGTGCTTTGCTTTCAAGTATATTATACTGTTTAAAATGTTTTCTAAGCAAACAATTATTTTGCTTATAGCGAACATGAACACATAATAAGTGCTTTTGTCAAACACTACAATATATTGTTTTTCAGCTGTTCAGCTGTATGACCATATATGTGCCGTGACTGTTCTATGTTTTTAAATCAGTATGACACTATTGTCTAATTAATGAACCATTGTCTTATGAATCATTAAACTTTGATTTAACCTATAAAATACCAAGTAGTGATGACCAAAATATATACAGCACTGGAAAAAATTAAGAGACCACTGCAAAATTATCAGTTTCTCTGGTTTCACTATGCATGGGTATGAGTTTGTGTAAAATAAACGTTTCTGTTTTATTATATAAACTACTGACAACATTACTCCCAAATTCCAAATAAATTCTATGTCATTTAGAGTATTTATTTGTAGAAAATAACTACTGGTCAAAGTAACCCCAAAAAAGTATTATTTTCCGACCTTGCATGTTGGCATGCTCACCACCAATCTGTCACATTGCTGTTGGGTGACTTTATGCCACTAAAAGGCAAGTTGCTCAGCTATTTTTGATGGCTTGTGACCATCCATCTTCCTCTTGATCAAATTCCAGAGATTTTCAATGGGGTTCAGGTCTGGAGATTGGGCTGGCCATGACAGGGTCTTGTTCTGGCGGTCCCCCATCCACAACTTGATTGACCTGGCTGTGTAGGATTGAGTATTGTTCTGCTGGAAAAACTAATTCTCAGAGTTGGGGAACATTGTCAGAGCAGACAGAAGCGGGTGTTCTTTCAGGAAACCTTGTACTTGGCTTCATTCATATGTCCTTTACACAGACAAATCTGCCTAATTCCAGCCTTGCTGAAGCACCCCCAGATCATTACCAATCATCCCCCAAATTTCACAGTGGGTGCGAGACATTATGGTTTGTAGACCTCTCCAGTTCTCCATCTAACCATTAGACGACAAGTGTTGGGCATAGCTGAAAAGTGATGTTGAACTTACTTCATACCTCTACGGTCCAATCCTTATGGTCTTTTGCACATCTTCAGCTTTGTTGTCCCCAATGTCTTTTGCTTGGCCTTGTTCTTATGAACTGCCGACTTTTAAATTATGTAAGCACAGCTTAAAACAACTGTTGAGCTGATTAAAGAACTAATAAAAGAAATTAAGAGGAAGACTAGAAAAAGTGAAAAAGTGAATCTGATGTGTTTGGATCACCAAGAAGAACATTTGTGAGATGCAGACCAAAAGAAAAAATGCTGGATGAGTGCTTGAGGCACTGTCAAGCATGGTGGAGGCAATGTTATGGTCTGGGGGTGTTTTGGCGGAGGTTAATTGGGATTATTGTACAGGGTAAAACAGAACTTGAGAAAGGAAGGCTTTCGCTCCATTTTGCAATACAAACTGATTTCATGTAGAAAATTCTAAGTGACTCCAACCTTTGGAACGGTAGTGTATGTATAATTAGGATACCAGAAATTGTTTGTACCCATTGCCTTATGGAGGTCAACATATCTTCTTCAAGATCCCTTTTACCCAGTTTGAAGGACGACTCTCCATAGCAATGCCATGACATACTCTTTGGATGGTGCTTGATTAGAGACAATATATTCTTAAAAATATATACTTGCTAATAGGTTATTATTGATGGTCATATTCAGTGTTATAATTAATGGGCATGTAATGTATTCATAACCTCCTCCTGCAGTGGAGGAACCACAGGGACACTTTCCTTCTCTCTTCTGGTTAAACAAACAGCAGCTATTACAGACCCCATTAGGGTTGTATTTGGATCCCCATTAGGGTTTTATTTGGACCCCCATTATGGTTGTATTTGGACTCCCATTAGAATTGTATTAGGACCCCGTTAGGATTGTATTTGGACCCCCATTAGCTAATGCCAGAAGCAGCATGTACTTTTCCTGAAGTCCACACGAAACAGAATAATGATAATACAGAACAGATCGATACAGTACCAAGACAGAACAGCGGACATTCAAAAACAAGATTTAATTGCTCTACTATCCTAGACATACATGGACCATAAAATGAAGGTGGAGAATAGGAGAATAGACACTGCTCTGTAATGATATGGTGTTCTTATGACATGCCTCTGTTTAGCTTATTTAGTTACCGTTATCTTGTTTAGTTAACAAATGTTATCTCTGTCAGTTAATCGCTATTATGGGCACACCTTTACAGGTCATCACCATAAATAGAAGTGATGAGGGATGACGTGTTGCACACTATGTCAAGTCTCATCAGGTACACAGACCATTTGTATTGTTAATAATGTCTGATAAGTCGAGGATAAAGTAAGAAAAGAAAGTGCTGCTGAATCATCACTTTGAGTGAAGGCCACAGAAGCACAGTCATGGCTGAATTCCATCAATGCCAACTTTAACCTACAGAGCTATTATAATATCAATATTTTGAATAGACACAGTGCAAGGAATGTTTGGCAGGATTTCTCATCAGTTCTGTATTTTTGCGTCGTCACCTTTTTTTCCTCTGGATCTCTGACAGTTTGTTTGGACTGGTGTCAGAGGCTATTTCTCTCATGGCTCAGTTACTTACTGTTTGCCCTGAGATGCCCAGACATGCACAGTGGTACAGAGACAGGCAGGCCCAGGGGTTGGGCGGGTGGGAGAGGTTTGTCCCCTGCCGCCCCCCCTCTCCACCTCATTGGAGCCGAGGCCCGAGGACAGGCTTGTCAGACTGAGCAGACAGGAAGCTGCCGTGACAGGCCTGCCTCCTGCTGTCACTAGACAGAAGGCTCCGGAAGCCACAGGGAGTTTGGGTCTGACCTGGCACACTGGAGTGGGGGGGAACCTGTTGCCCTTTAAATGGCCTTCTGTCTACTACAAAAACCAGGGACACCACGGGTGTTATGTTTATAACGAGTCCTTCTACCGATTGGGGTACCTTAACAGGATTGTAATTTCTTTATTTTTTCACCATATTTTCAGTACAATCCATCTCCTTTCATAGAATGAGCCAAAAAGAAGCAACACCTTTTCATGGGATTCCTTGATAACAAATTAACTGAAGACGATGTAACAGTACTAGCAGCCCTGCGGTTGGAGCCCCAGTTTTCTCCCCTGTTATCAGTTCTCTCCTGGGCCTCAGTAATGTGCTACAGCTAATAGAGCCCCTGTCTGGCTAGGATCAGCGCTCATAACAAAGGTCAGATAATCTTTAAATTACTCCCAATTTAGTCCAGGCTTAAAAGCCTCATCCAATTAGCTCAATCTCCGCCTGTAGCATCTCATTATACCTAAAAGGAGGGGGTCAATATATGGATTTGGAGAGAAAAGGAGGTATGTGTTTGTGTGTTTGTGTGTGTGTGTGGGGGGGGGGGGGGGGGGGGGTTAACACTTTTACAGGAATGTGCTAAAAGCTCCAATGTCTGCTGTCTGCTCAAATGTTGTTACCTGTCACTTCAATACTCATGTGAATGTCCTTCCATTTAACATTGGTAATTCGTTTTTAATCAGTGTTTACAGACTGAGTTATGTGTGGAGGGGGACAGTGTTTAGAGAGCTCACTGTGAAAGTTGATGTCACTGTGGTTTACTCTGGCATTCATCAGGTCATTCTGGGTTGGTGCTTTTCTCCGTCCTCTCTCCTACTGTGTCACATGTCAGTGTGTTTCCCTCCCTGGCTGAGCTTCATTAAAACGGTGTCAGTGAGATGGAAAATGTTTGATTTAGTAACAGAAATGCCATTCGACAAAGCGTTTAGTGTGTATCGAGTGATTTATTATTTCACATTGAGGTACAGTGTGAATATGTTTTGTTTTAAACTACATGTTTGAAATCAACCACACTGATCAGGTATGTTTTTGGCCTGCAAAAATAATGTTAAATTAATCAGAAAACATGGAGCTGAGCTGACTTATTAAACTGTTTTATGAATTAATGAAAAATATTGTTTTAGAATTTATCCCAACAAATATCTACAAGATTAAATAAAAAGTCTAGAAGTCACAGCCCCTGTGACTTTTTAGAGCAGACAAATGGTTTTGGTTCAGATGGCTCAGTGGTGCCCCCTTCTGGTCACTGTGTAGTTTACCATAGCTCTGGGGAGGAGGGCTGGTCTTAAACTCCACGTCTCTGACTGATGTGTTGTTCTTCGTGCCAGCCGAGACAGAACATGCCCAGAGGGTCCCGGACATGGACGCAGCCCAGCAGCTGAAACTGAGAGAGAGACAGCGCTTCTTTGAAGAGGTCTTTCAGCACGATGTGGATGTCTACCTGTCCTCTGCCCATCTGCAGATTCGTGATTATAAGAGACGTGAGTGCGGCCGACATGTGCGCACATACAGGTGCTGGTCATATAATTAGAAAACCATCAAAAAGTTGATTTATTTCAGTAATTCCATTCAAAAAGTGAAACTTGCGTAATGAGTGCAGTCATTCCACACAGACAGATATATTTCAAGTGTTCATTCCTTTTAATTTTGTTGATAATAACCGACAACTAATGAAAACTCCAAAATCAGTATCTCAGAAAATTTGAATATTACTTAAGACCAATACACAAAAAGGAGTTTTAGAAATGTTGGCCAACTGAAAGTATGAACATGAAAAGTATGAGCATATACAGCACTCAATACTTACTGCAGCAATGCGGTGTGGCATGGAGTCGATCAGTCTGTGGCACTGCTCAGGTGTTATGAGAGCCGAGGTTGTTCTGATAGTGGGCTTCAGCTCTTCTGCATTGTTAGGTCTGGCGTATCGCATCTCCCTCTTCACAATACCCCATACAATTTCTATAGGGTTAAGGTCAGGCTAGTTTGCTGGTGCATTAAGAACAGGAATACCATGGTCCTTAAACCAGGTACTGGTAGCTTTGGCATTCTGTGTGCAGGTGCCAAGTCCTGTTGGAAAATGAAATCTGCATCTCCATAAGGTGGTCAGCAGCAGGAAGCATGAAGTGCTCTAAAACTTCCTGGTAGACGGCTGCGTTGACCTTGGACCTCAGAAAACACAGTGGACCAACACCAGCAGATGACATGGCACTCCAAACCATCACTGACTATGGAAACTTTATACTGGACTTCAAGCAACGTGGATTCTGTGCCTCTCCTCTCTTCCTCCAGACTCTGGGACCTTGATTTCCAAAAGAAATGCAAAATTTACTTCAATCAGAGAACATAACTTTGGACCACTCAGCAGCAGTCCAGTCCTTTTTGTCTGTAGCCCAGGCGAGACACTTCTGATGCTGTATCTTGTTCAAGAGTGGCTTGACACAAGGACTGCGACAGCTGAAACCCATGTCTTGCATACATCTGTGCGTGGTGGTTCTTGAAGCACTGACTCCAGCTGCAGTCCACTCTTTGTGAATCTCCCTCACATTTTTGAATGGGTTTTGTTTCACAACCCTCTCCAGGGTGCGATTATCTCTATTGCTTGTACACTTTTTTCTACCACATCTTTTCCTTCCCTTCACCTCTCTATTAATGTACTTGGAGACAGAGCTCTGTGAACAGTCAGCCTCTAATGGAATGACCTTGTGCAAGGTGTCAATGGTCGTCTTTTGGACAGCTGTCAAGGCAGCAGTCTTCCCCATGATTGTGTAGTCTACAGAACTAGACTGAGAGACCATTTAAAGGCCTTTGCAGCTGTTTTGAGTTAATTAGCTGATTAGAGTGTGGCACCAGGTGTCTTCAATATTGAACCTTTTCACAATATTCTAATTTTTGGAGATACTGATTTTGGGGTTTTCATTAGTTGTCGGTTATAATCATCAAAATTAAAAGGAATGAACACTTGAAATATATCAGTCTGTGTAGAATGACTGTATACATTATGCAAGTTTCACTTTTTGAATGGAATTACTGAAATAAATCAACTTTTTGATGGTTCTAATTATATGACCAGCACCTGTATGTACCATAACCACAGCTACGTGCACACAACCTGGCTACTATTACTATGGCCACTACGGGCAGTGCTGAGCGGTTACGCTGCAGACTGACTGATTAATTCGTTTGAAAATATGGAGAGGAAAAAGTATTTCTGAAAACCTCTACGTCATAACATATCTAACACAATGTTCCCCCAAAGCTACACGACTCCTTCAGGACTGTCTGAAAAGTTTTTTTAAACTTAAAACATTAACTGCAGATGTTTTCTTGTCATTTATGCTTGTATTTATGCTAGTAGTACTGTAAAAATCTTCAACCTTCAATCTTCAATATTTCATCTCCACATTTCAGAATAGGTTAACCCCGTCTCCATTGCATTTTCACAGATGATATTGTGTAATTATACATACAGATGTGTGACATATTAATGGATAAACTTTATTTTCATGATTGTGGTGGAGAGCGCTGTCTAATTTGACTGTCAGCAAGAACAGTGCGTCAAGACCTATACAGACATGGGTATTATAGTAGGGTTTTATTGTATCGTTGGAGTGCATAAATCCCTTCATTTTGTCTCCCATCTGTATATTCACATTCAAAGTTGGCCATGTGCTCTTACCAAACATAGCATGCATTTTGCCTGCCCCAGGGATCCAACATATCTCCAGACTACATCACATCCTGTGGGAGGCTGCCAAAATGTACATTACCTTTTAATTAACCAAAGTATGCCTGTGTAAAAAAAAAAAAGTAGTAGTAGTAATAGTAACGCCTTCAACATTAATTTTTCTAACAGCTATTCAAATTGGTAACCTGGTAAACTTAATGTAACATATACTAAATGCAGTCTCTCAGTTTTAACCAGACTTAATGTAACATATTATAATAAAGGGAGAGTCACAGATTCACACTAATATAATGTGACATATTATAATAAATTGAGTCCCAGTTATATGTGTTACTTGTGCCCAGGTTACAATCCTGACTCAACTTGTTCTCTGTCTTTTTCTTTCTTCTTCACTCTTTTTGTTTCTTTCAATTTTCTCTCTCAATTTCTACATTTGTCTTTCTTGTGCTTTCATACTTCCTCTCCCTTTCCCTCACTCGCTCCCTGTGGCACATTTGTGAGTGTTGCTAAACATGGCTGAACAAAGGAAGCTGGCTGTGCCTTTAATCAAGCACTCATTCGGATCTTGTATTGTTGTTAGCGCCCATTGGCAGCATCTCATCCATGGAGGTGAACGTGGACATGTTGGAGCAGATGGACCTCATCGACATCTCTGACCCAGAGGCCCTGGATGTCTTCCTCAGCTCTGGGGGTGACCAGGGGGAGCGGGCCTCAACTCCACCAGGTAAGGTTGAGTGTGGTTGAAACAACAATCTGAGGCTGTCATGTTGATAGTGTAATTACTTGACAAGAGTCAAGGCTTTGTCCTTTGTTATACTACCTGGCAAAATCGAGTTCAGCACTCACAATCTAAGGTCAACATCCCTTTGGTTTTAGCTATAGTAGTCCACAGCAACAACAGTCATGAGGCCATGGACCAGGGATGCTCTCTCCACAATGCCAGCTGCTGTGACAGGAAGTCCCGGATGTCCTCTACCACCTCCACGTCCTCCACCAACAGCCAGAAGACCAATGAGGACGGCAGGGACACCCCAGTCGCCCAAACAGATGGCGAGGAAGTGTACGTCAACACATTGTTGCTGGTGGGATCACCGGGGAATGATGAGGACAAGAAAACGCATGTCCTCTCTTCGTAAACGCCTTCCTTTCCTTCTAATCTTCAGTAATATTTTGGACATAAAGGTGCTAAAACCTATCACTGAAGCTGAACACTCACACAAAGCTTCCATAGACAAGCAGCTATTACCTCCTACAACATTTATTTCATTTGAACTGTTCATGCAAGGACACATCTCCAAGATTGCTTGCCTACAGGAAGCTGCCAAAATAAAAAACTCATACATAGTGTCTTAATATGGAGTTTGGCCACCACAAACGGTTTCACTGCACATTAACTGGGTTGGAGGAATGCTAGCAATTCAATAATTTGTGGTTTATGAAGGTGTACAAAAATGTTTAATGCGCAGCTCAAGAAACTCTCATACGTGTTCATTGGAGTGTTTTTTGGCATATTCTGAAAACTTCAGCAAGTTGTCATTGACATCGCTGAAGCTCCTGCTAAATGCACCCCAAAAAATCAGCCCTCTTTCAAAGTGACTGAGATCTCTTCTGGCAATGGTAGCCAAATTATTGAACTGGGCCTGCCCATCATATATAAACTTGACCGTGAATATGGTGGGCTGGTAATTAACAATTTTTGGAAGCACCTGTTTCAAAATACGTTGTATATATATTTTATGGCAGTGTTTTCCTTATTTTGGATGTTAGCAGTTGTCCGCCTTTACAGGTCTAGATTTTTTTAGCAATAGTGGATCTCTTAATGAAAGGTCATGTCTGTGTGTAAGTGTGCTTAACCGAGCTAGAGATAGGACAAGACATACTGAGTGATTTAATTAATGCAAAGCCTCTGTAGTCACCAGGTTGAAATAAAGATTGAATAATTAGTCAAATAAAAATTAAAAGAATTAATCAAATTTTATGTAAATTTCAAGTTTTTCTTTATAGATTAACATTATATATCATACTGCATAAAATCTTGAACCAACTCTAAAACACCCACCATATAAGACCTAAGGACATTCTGTACATATTGCTCAGTGATAGTTTTATGCAATATGGGCTCTCCAATTATCAGAGTTTATTTGTTTTAATGATAGAGATCAATTCATTTTGTTTTCCTTTAGTTGCTGTTTGTGAAGGTATTTTTTGTGCTTCTTGCAGTGGCTCCCGTGTGAAGTTAGAAACTTCACATGGGAGTAACAGATGACCTCGGCAGCTGGGATAACCTGCATCTAGCTTTTTACTCTTTACAGGTCATTTAACCTCCAGGACTGTTAGACTTAACAAATCTACTGCTTAAATAAAGAATATACTCAAACAAAACATTAATTTCAAACAATTACAATAAACAAAGATTAAGTGTTCAACGTAAGAATGCTTGACCGAAAACAGTGTAAGAATCTACACAGACATTTATTGAGAATTATTTTTGAGAAATTTTTAAAGATGCTTATCTGGGACAAAACACTGCATAAGAATAAAATAAATACAAATAAACATTAACACCGTTGGCAGATTTCAAGTGTTCTCATTGGCATATGATTGAGAATGCAGTTTAACTCTTTGCACCTGTCTATTGAAGATAAAAATGCTCACCTGAAAGTGTATGACCTATGACCTTATACATCTTTGCTGTTGGTAGAGAATTTCCCAGACCAGACAAAAATAATTACTCTTTAGTGAAAAATGAAATCCCTTTGTTATTGATGTTTTTTACATGCTTTCAAGATTCTGAACATTTTATTGGTATTTTAATTTTTCAATCAAAGGATATTTTATATATATTTAAGAAACTTAAGAAAGTATGTTGAACAGAGTTCCAAATATTGTCAAATGATGTTAATATTTTTTGTTACCACTTTTTGAACAAAAATAAATTAGCAAATATGGAGGTAAAAGTGAAGAGCTTTAATTCTAAGCAGTACAACTTTGCTCCCATCAACTTTAAGGAAACACATATAACTTTGCAGGAGTAGTGAAAAGCATAAACCTTATATGGTCTGAAACATTCTCGTTTTTATGTAACGTTACTAATTCAAGGGGTTGTCCTAAAGCTTGTCAGATTTTCTGCTGGAACTCTGCTGGAACTCTGAGACACTGTGGTATTTGAACATTCTTTAGTGAAGAATTCAATCGCTTAATTTTTTTGGTGTTTTCAAGCTTCTGAACATTTTAATGGTATTTCAAATTCTTTGTGGTCAAAGAAATACATCCCCTGTTATGGAGGTTCAAAATACTATTCATATATTGTATTTCTTCTGTAGTTCTTAAAGGTGTGTTGACAAACTGCTCATTGGTAAATCTCTCAAGGTTTTTCAACCTAATTGCTGACACACTGCTCACTGGACCCCAAAGCCCCGCCCTTTCCCTCCCTCTTACATGCATATATTAACAAATATACTGACATGTAGTAGAATCTTTTCCATGGGCTATTCACTACAATAGGCAACTGTTCCTCTGTCAGAGCTCAGGACGTCGCAGGTCCAACCCTCCCCCGGCTGGTCACATAGCTGTAGTCTCTGGAAAAACCATGGCACCGGTCATACTCATCTCTATTAAGCTCTTGGTAAGTGACGGTACGTGTTTTTATCTGTCAAGTTTTACTTTGGAAACATTTACATTGTAGTCGTTTAGGAGACTCCGTTATCCACAGTGACATACTGGTAGTGTCAGTCAGACGGGACAACCACACAACACTGTAGTAATAAGTGCTCGTCTCTCAATAAAGTAATGATTAAAGTCAGTACTAGAAGGAAGAAAATGGGGAAAAATGTGTACACATTAGTGTGAAATGGAACATCCCATAGGCCTGAACCCTTCAAAGTGACATGGATGATCTGTTTGGCTGTGTGTGCATGCATGTGTGTGTGATATGTATGTGTATTGATAAAGACATTTAACAAAGCCTTGCAAATTCAACATTCTTTACATATTTTTGCCGGACCACGTAAGCAGAGAAGAGCGAATGTCTCTTACTGACTGACTGACTCACTGACAGCATCCCTTGTTAAATAGCATAGTGGTTAGTGAAGCAGACCTGCAAACTATAGGTCCCGTGTTCAGATCGCCTCACAGGCAAAGGGAAGAATGCATAATAAATTATTCTGTATAGACAAAAACGTTGCTGGCTCAAGTCTTCCGTATATACATTATAGTAAGTCTGAAATAAAACAGTTTACCGTTATATTGTGACTGTTTCTGGTGGATTTTCAAAGTATGCATCCATGCATGTGTTTTGGGTCAGGATAGACAAAAACTTAGCTGACTACAATATACAGGAAAGAAATGTTATGCCATGAAAGAAAAAAGTAAAAAATTAAATAGCTATTGCAGACTCGCTAGCAATTGCTCAATTCTTGATTATTCCAGTAAGTTAGTAGATGCTGATAAAGCTTATTATTGGCTAATACGCTGTTAAAACGGCCAGTGACAAACACCATACAGTACTTAGACACTATTTGTGGCGGAGTTGAACTTAGTAAGAAACATTGACCAGTTATGATATTGATAACTGTATCAATATCATTCACGAATGGCCAATTAGCTGTTTAAACACCAGTGGCTAATGAGGATTTGTTCAAGGTAGACGCAAGAGGCCATACTGACACCCATGAAATATTCACCTCTGAAGTGTAGTGGTTAACGACACACCCTTCTACGTAAGCGACCCGGGTTCAAAAAGTTTACAAAAACTGATACGGAAATTGCTTAATTGAGCATGTTATTACAATCCAACTTGTTGAGGTAGTAGATATCACAGGAGTGAAAATAATTTTAGAAAACAAACCAGTGGTACAAGCAATAACCAGAGGAAAAAGAAAAAAAGAAAACAATTCTAACCTGTTTAACTGTCATTAGAATGCCATTGAACTGGTTAATCCACACTAACCATACTAAAGGTCATAACAACAACCTGCCACTCTGCAAACCATTTGTGACTTTTGACACAAGATCAATATCTATCTAGATCAATATCAATCAATCAATCAAATGTATTTATAAAGCCCTCTTTACATCAGCAGTTGTCATAATAGGCTTTTACAAAACACCCAGCCTGAAACCCCTACGAGCAAACAACAACAGTGTTGAAACACAGTGGCCAGGAAAAACACCCTAAGAGGGGCCAAAATTAGAAAAGGAAACCTAGAGAGGACCCAGTCTCAGAGTGGTGACAGTCCTCTTCTGGCTGTGCCGGGTGAACATTTTACGAGTACAAATTGTAATAATTAATAAATGCATGTGGGCTGTCTATAAAATCTAATCCAGGTCAGCAGCATGACCAGAACGACAAGGACAGGGACAACTGGGGGGGCGGGTCAGCAGAGTGGCAGCTGAAATTGTCAGGTATTGTCTTGATCTGCAACATAGCGAGGAGACAAGGAACATTTTGAAACTGCATTCCTTAGGTGTATTCCTTAAGTATTTACAGTGGAGGTGGTGAACAGACCCTATTCCCACCAGCACAATATAGCAGCGTAAAAGCATTTTACAGCAAGATGTTTTGTTTTCAAGGTGAACATTTTTGACAAAAACACAGGAAAAGACATATGTTCCAGAGAATTATTCATTTGTTTGCCATCTGAATCTTGTATATCCATTCCCTCAGGCTTTTGGGTTAGCCAGCATCTCATGTTCGCAGACCCTGAACCGCCAAAAAAGGGTCTGGATCATCGACTCATTCACTATTGAAGAGGGACACCCTGGGCCTTTTCCTTATGAGCTAGGAAAAGTGAGTACAGATTCACATTACAATTTCAGCAAGGCACAGTTTGGACATTTATTATCAGGTGTATAGTTGCTGACCCTGTGGCAGGTTCACTCTTCCAGAATATTTGAGTCTTTCCCCATTTCTCCATCATAAACAGTGTCCTTCTGTTTCAGATTCTAATTGAGCAATCATACCATGTGGCATTCAAACTCTACGGGCAGGGAGCTGACATGGAGCCAAAGGGACTTTTCAGCATGAATCCAGAAACAGGCATGATGATTGTCCACAAGCCTGTTGACTATGAACAGTACCAGAACTTTATGGTTAGCAAATACACAAAAACATTTAGCAATATTTTCAAAATGCTTTTACATTAATCATTGGTTACACTTTAGTTTAAGAGTCCCAATTTCCATCACTAGATGTTCTATAGATATTAAGTTATACTTTCAACCAACATTCAACAAACTATCTATTGATAAGCAACTGCTTGCTACATTTAGGGTTAGTTTTAAATTTGAGGAAGGTTTAGGGGGTTAAGGTTTAGAGTTAGTAGATAATAAAAAATTTATGGATAGTCAGTAGAAAATCTGTAGGGCATCTACAGACACAGTTTTGTGACTTTTCGTTTTGTTACATTGAGCTTGTAAAAATAAAAATTGTTTGTCTACAGTATTATTCCAAAAATGGGGACAAACGTACTCATTCAAGGGTTTTTCTTTATTTTTACTATTTTACTCATTGTAGAATAATACTGGTGACATCAGAACAATGAAATAACTAATATGGAATCATTGAGTGCTCAAAAATGTTTTAACAAATCAAAATGGATGTATATATGTCATTCTTCAAAGTATCCACACTTTGCCATGATGACAGCTGCTCTTTGTATTTGATCTGTTGGTCTTTTTGTATATGTGCTTTTCTTGCCATAATATGGACTACTACGGTACAGACATAATAATGGTCTCCTGTATTCCAAACCTACTTTGTAACAACACAAATGATTTGCTCAAAGTGCAAATTTGCATTAAGGAAAATAATTCCACAAATTATCTTTTAACAAGGCACACCTGTTAATTGAAATGCATTCAATCTCATTAAGCTCACTGAGAGAATGCAAAGAGTGTGCAAAGCTGTCACCAAGGCAAAGGGTGGCTAATTTGAAGAATGTACAATATGAAATATATTTTGGCCACTTTTTGTCTGCTACATGATTAAATATATATTATTTCATAGTTCTGATAACATTTAATGAGTACATTTGTCCAAACTTTTCACTGGTTCTGTTTATCTTCCAATTTTCATCGCACAGCTTAGGTGTGAGGCAATAAGAAAGTCTGACTCTAAGCTGGACACGAAGCTGGGGATTGATGTGACCATATTAGATATTAATGACAACCCACCAGTGTTTGGGAGGGATATTTATGAGGTCAGCATTGGAGAATCAAATAGACAAGGTACATTTTTTACAGTACGACACTCATAAGTCCAGGAAACATTTGGTTTGACTATTTCAGAAATGTAAATATTTCCCCTATTTGCACAGGATCCTATCAAATCACCGTAATAGCGGTTGATAAAGACAAGGCAGGCTCGCTGAACTCAACCTTTCACTATGAGATCGCATCAGCAATACCAAGCACACCAAATGCAGAGTTCTTTGTAGACAGCCACGGTTCAATCTCATTCAAGGGATGCCTAGACTATCAGGTAAGTCCAGTAACATGGAAATAGTGTGTCTACACAGTGCAGCCTTTATGTTATGACATTTTATTTCACTGAATGAATGAGCAGGAGGAATGGATGGAGGAATGGATAAAGGAACAGAGGAGTAGTGATGAAGGTTTATGGAGAAGTTGTGACGTGAGGTATTCAGAGGAGCGGTCGTAGCCTCCAGGCTGGAGACGTCTGCAGGGAAATCGTCTGGGAGCTTCCTGGAGGGTTACCACTGTCTTGAATATCAGTGGCTCCCAACCATTTTCAGTTACTCTGCCACCCAAAAGATTTTGCACTGCTTGGAGTACCCCTGAAGCAACCCCTCATGTTAATGTCACTGGTAACCCTATGGTGTCATGAGGGATTTCAGGTGACCCTTGTGAAGAGGCCAAGTACTCCCAGGGGTCCTATTACCTCTGGTTGGGAACCCCTGTTGTATATTACCTAATGCTTTTCTGCCTTTGGGCAAGCTATGTTTTTCAGGGAGGCAGTCCCACAGTCCCAGTCCTGTTTTCAGCCATTGATATTTTGCGTTCTGTGTCAGATTGGGTACTATGACCAGAAAGTATGTCAAATATGCTAGAGCAAGTACTCTATCTGTTTACTCTGCTTTATTCAACCCATGCCGGTGAAAAGGTATGTAAAGACAGTAGAGCATAACTACGGTCTCCATTGATTTATACTGACTCTTTGTGCCTAGACTGCAGAAAAATACACCTTAATAGTGGAAGCAAAGGACCATGGTGAAGTGGTCAGTCTATCCAGTTCAACTACCGTGCTCATCCACGTTGAGGATGGCAACAATCACCTGCCAACCATAACTGGTCACACGGTGGGTGTTGGAGTCTCGACATGGACGCATGGGTATTATGAAAATGGTTTCCTGTTTACATTTTTTAACCCAAGCTTCAAATTTACAAATAGGAGCTACTGACATTTTAAACATTGTTAAGAATCGTATTGATGAGATTCAGTTAAATTATCTAGGGTATTTCGGTATTATGTATTCAATTAAGATTATCTGGGCTCAGTCTGTATTCTGTATCTAAAAAGATTATGTAAGACCTTTCTGTATTCTAGACTCAGTTACGTTATCTAGGATTGGTCTGTGTTCAGTACAGGACTGAATGTCGAACCTTATCCTTTCATGAAGAACAATTTTTCTTCTGAGAGTGTGTAATGTGTACTGTAAGTCACCTCCCTGTGGCTCCCTCTCCCACCTGACATCGTGCATCAGGGAACTGGCAGGGTGATGGAACGAGAGACTGGGGCTTCACCGCTACGCATACATGTAACAGACACGGACACCAAGGACACCCCAGCATGGAGGGTGAAATACACCCTGGAGGGGGATGACAGAGGCCACTTTGACATAATGACAGAGCCAGAAACAAATGATGGAATCCTGACTGTTGTAAAAGTGGGTGTTTCCACATTACATTTATTCTTCACTGTCAGATACTTTACACTGTAGGCATAGTGAACACAGTTAACCACATCTAGCATATAGATTACAATCTTACTATACCTTCTACACTGAACCAAAAATTATAAATGCAACACTTTTGATTTGCCCCCATTAATCATGAGCAGAACTCAAAGATCTAAGACTTTCTCTATTTACAAAAAACGTCTATTTCATTAAAATATTGTTCACAAATCTGTCTAAATCACTGTTAGCGAGCACGTCTCCTATGTCTCCCATCCACCTCACAGGTGTGGTATATCAAGATGCTGATCAGACAGCATGAGTATTGCACAGGTCTGCCTTAAGCTGGCCGCAATAAAAGGCCACTCGAAAATGTGCAGTTCTATCACACAGCACAAGGCCACAGATGTCGCAAGTTTTAAGGGAGCGTGCAATTGGCATGCTGACTGTAGGAATGTCTACCAGAGTTTTTTTCATTGTCATCTGAACTGTTCATCACAAAATCCAGAAACTGGGAGCACCTAACTGCTGCCCTTAAATGAAAAGCCCTAGCCATTGCACATTAACAATGATTGCAGCCTGGTCTGCACCCCTAGCCATGTCTCCTCTGTACCATATGCCTGACCTGAACCCCTAACCATGTCTCCTCTGTAGCATGTGACTGACCTGAACCCCTAACCATGTCTCCTCTGTAGCATGTGACTGACCTGAACCCCTAGCCATGTCTCCTCTGAACCATGTGACTGACCTGAACCCCTAGCCATGTCTCCTCTGAACCATGTGACTGACCTGAACCCCTAGCCATGTCTCCTCTGTAGTATGTGACTGACCTGAACCCCATAACCATGTCTCCTCTGTAGTATGTGACTGACCTGAACCCCATCCATGTCTCCTCTGTAGCATGTGACTGACCTGAACCCATAACCATGTCTCCTCTGTAGCATGTGACTGACCTGAACCCCTAACCATGTCTCCTCTGTAGCATGTGACTGACCTGAACCCCTAGCCATGTCTCCTCTGTACCATGTGACTGACCTGAACCCCTAGCCATGTCTCCTCTGTAGCATGTGACTGACCTGAACCCCATCCATGTCTCCTCTGAACCATGTGACTGATCTGAACCCCTAACCATATCTCCTCGGTACCATGCGTCTGCCTGTAGGCCCTGGACTATGAGCACGGAGCAGAGATAGAGCTGACAGTCATCGTGCAGAACGAGGAGCCCCATTTCTCTTGTGTAGTACAGGAGAGGACAGCCTCAGGACTGTGGATGGTTGACACCACTGATGTTCGGTCACGCCACATGACAGGGGAGAACAACGCTGAGTCAGGACAGCCCATTTCTAAGAAATTCATCATTCAAATAGAGGATGCTAACGACCCACCGGCGCTTCTGGACTCTGTCAAAGATGTCATGGTGATGGAGAACACAGATATTGGTCAGCCTTTGGTGACATTCACTGCCATTGACCCGGATTCCAGCCATTCTAACAAGATTCTGTGAGTAATTTGTGTCCTGGGAATAACAGACATAGTGTAGAGTTACATTATATTCTTAAGGACACAAAGTATTTGCATTATAGAAAACACCTACAGTAGTGTACCAGTTTCATTATTGGAATTGACTAACACAGATGTCAGTAATAATCAAATCTCAATGCTTGTACATATCTCCCATCAGGTATGTGAAGGGTGAGGATCTGGATAACTGGGTCTCAGTAGACCCTTATTCAGGCCTGGTCACTACCGCCAAGAGACTGGACAGAGAGTCACCTTTCGTGGTCAACAATGTATACACAGTCATAATACATGCAGTTGACAATGGTAAATAATGAATAAAGCAATATAAATTCACAAGGAAGAAAAATTATTTGGTGTTGCTCCTCAGTCTGAGCCAAAGATCTGTTCACCTGCTGTGGTATTTGTACATCAATTACTTTGCTTTTAATGGACAGGCGAGCCTCCGCTGACAGGCACAGGGACCCTCCGGATCCATGTGATTGACCAGAATGACAACAGGCCACAATTGTCCACAAGGAGCCTGGATATGTGTGTGTCCCAGGGGCCCAGCAGGGCCCACATCACAGCCTTTGACAGGGACCAGGAGCCCTACGGAGGTCCCTTCCAATTTGAACTGCTTGGAAATGTGTACGGAAAATGGAGAATGGATCCCACACACGGTAGTTATCTGCTCTTTAAAATTCCTCTGTTATGGTACTAAATCCCCAAGTCCAACTCAGTGTCACTTGTGAAATGTCCTTTAAAACAGTATATTTAACCCAATTAGCAGATGCACTTTGTAAAGCATGAAGGGCTAACTGTGCATGATCAATTTCAAGCTGTTTGTTCAGGAATTCAAATCTTTTGGCTACCTC
Organism: Esox niger; assembly: GCA_016801105.1. NCBI lineage: Eukaryota > Metazoa > Chordata > Actinopteri > Esociformes > Esocidae > Esox > Esox niger. The sequence continues at coordinate 72,492 of JACXGJ010001236.1, forward strand.
CCCACTTATCCGTCTGCCTGTCTGAAATCCCATTTCATTGACAAGGTGTCACTGTGAACCTTGTGAAGGAGCCCGCTGTGTACTCAGGCACGTACATTATCCAGCTGAAGATCTCCGACCAGCAAGGCCACTTCTCCCTGAGCAACATTTCAGTCAGCGTGTGTCTGTTCCCTCAGAGGCGACTGCAACCAGAGAAGAGCGACAGCCACACAGATGGACCACGGGACTGTCTGCATCATATTTGCCTCCCTCTGTGTGTTACTGTGTAAGACTACTATTTTGAGGCATCAACGCTTGATACGATGATATAGGATTTAGGTTATTATTAGAGTAATCAATTTTTTATTTATCTTTGTCAGTGTTTCTGTTGCTCAGCATTTCTATCTCTTGTGGTCCGGAAAAACACATCATTCATCTAGACCAAAGCTCTGGAGACATTTCTCACTCCAACACCGAGAACCCAGGAACTGACTGTGAGGTATTGAAATATATCCTAGTCACAATTTTTCATATTCAGGACAATGTCATAACAAGATTAAACTAGTTACATGGTTTGTTGACAATCATGTATTTCCATTTAATGCCAAGGTACCGAATACACTGCTTTGGAAGTGTGATAAAAACAATCAGAAATCACTGAATTTATATCAGACCGAAGGAAGATATCAAAGCAAATGGTCTCAAAAGGTGGGTTAGGCTGGTTATCATTGGGTTTTACACAAGTTAAAAGACTATCGCCACCCTTTAACCTGTCAAAACATTGTCATCAATTTTACAGGCTTTACACCAAAGTTTCATGAACCATAACGATGTGGACCATGCAGAAAAATATTTTGTTCACGATAAGGTATGCATGAATCTTTGACCACTTCCTACACCCTTTAATAAACTTTGAAGAGCAATCAATCACAAACAATGGCTGCCATCAACAGAGGGATATTCTCGAAAAATTGCTAAATTTAGGGTTCAGTGAACACACCCGGCTCCTCCAGATGGAGTCGCTGAGTTTTTGGTTCCAGAATGGCTGGTTCTCATTTAAATGACTAGACTAAGTGAAGCACATATTGGTTGATCCAACAACTTGTACACCCACCAACATTTAGAAAGACCCATTTGACAGAAGACGTGATGACATCAAGGTAAGAGCGTACAACATTAGCCGTTTGGAACAATAAATTGTTAACTCTCACAAAGATCATGGAGATGTTTTCTCCAAAACAATTTATAAGAAAAGGATTGATTTGAGCATGTGGGTTTCAACTACAGAATACATTTTATGAAAAACACTTTATTTAAACACCTTCCCTATGTTGGCTATGTAATTAGTCTACCACTGTAATTGTGACATATTGTAGGCTACTACAATTTAGGTTATATACTTGACAATTTTAGCATTGCAGTAAAGACTTAATAAATGAAATACATGAATTTTCCTATTGTGTAGCCCTATTTGATAAATCATGCCATGTCACTCACTGATTTCCTCGGGCAATAACTTTTTGCTGGGCTTCCAGGCTAGTATTACTGGGGGTTCTGTCAAAGCAAAACCACATTAGGTTACAATGGACATGAGTTGAATAAGTTGACCAGATATTGTGGAGATGGGATTGTTCAAAATAGTATTTGAATTCTGAATGAGCTAAAGGATTTGTGGTCCAATACAGTAGTTTGTAAAGTACAACAGATATGTCAACTGGATATTCTGCAAAGGGACAGCCCGTTGTGATGAAAGAATGATTGGTGAAAAAGCACTGCATTGTATTTACCTGGCAGGATAAGTTCCACTTAAACTAGTAGGTAGCAGGATATGTTCAGAGCATTTGTTTTTGTAGTTTCTGATCAGGCTACACTTTCTGGAGCTAAAAACCCATTTGCTCAAATTTGGATTTGACAAAGCTTGTAAAACTTTCTGGAATACAGGTGAGGTGAGTAGCTAGTTAAGCAGTTTTGATCACATCTGGTAAACCTTTTCAATTCAAACTATAAGCATCTTCTGCGCCACAGAAACACACCATGACAAGAAAGGACAGTAAAAAGGAATCAAGATTTGAGACAGAGGCTGTCCTTCTCAACTTGCTCCATCAGGTAGGTTTTCCCACCACTGTGGCAGACTTCACAAATGCTTTCGGAGGCCACATTTCCACTGGTGCTTTACCCCGATACCAGGACAACACTGGTGATTTATAATAATTTTGGCCCCAGACTTTCCTGTTTCGACCATACATTTGGTACCAACCAAGGAATTAAGGAGGGCCTCAGAAGGGGAGGAAGTGGTAAACTTGATACAGGCCGACTGACACAGGCCTGTATCAATGGCAACAAACAGTTCTGGAGTTCAGGGTAAAACACCAGTGGAACCAAGGCAGTGGTGACATGCCACCCTGTTTGCTAGCATTGCACTAATTTGCTCCTCCCACCAATGCAGAGGTTAGTCTCCATAGAAACACCAGGACTTGAGCTGGGGGATTATGACCCACACCACTACAGCGAAGAGGGCTCTGACTCTCAAGAACCAGACCTGGAGCCCATCACCACTCCTGGTGCCACTTCTGACCTGAGAGAGTTCAACAACCTGGGCACCAGGTTCAACCAGCTGGCATTCATTTGTACACCAAGCAATTCACAGGACTAAAGCAACCGCAGTCATCCATTTGATAGAATGAACTACCAAAGCAAATCAAACCTCTCCTCTGGGAGCCCTGTCATCAGGTGTAAGAAACATTTCCTTGGGTACCGCAGGAATGTATAGAACACAACCATACTTGAAAGTGAATTGAATAAGTAAGTGTCACATACCAAGTACCAAGGTTGCCTACCCCTGATATTGATCCACTCCAGAGCTGGCACACTTGATTCCAAATTCAGCCATTCAATGTATTGTTTGTTATTGAATGAGCCAATTTAAAGCTACAACTGATACTGGAGGCCCTAGAAGGGAGGTGCTATACTAAAGCTATAATTGCAGGAAACTGTATAAAATGTAATCTCAATGTTAAGGAAAATGACAAGTTGGGCCAAAGGAAAAACAGTCACTTCATATAATGTCATGTAGTTTATTAATCATGAGTAACAATCTAAGTATCCCACTGTCGTAATATTCAGTATAAAGAGAAATAATAATTTGATTTTGTACAACCAACCAATAGGTATAATGTGGGAAAATCAACTCTTCCAGGCAATGAGTCAACATGTGGCCAGTCAATAGACATGCCACCTCAATTTAAGAAACCATTGAAAATAAATAAGTTACATATAAACAGGTCTTTGGTTCAATTTCTAAGTAAACAGTAGCCAAATTATGCATGATTCCCAAGGGGAAAATATAATCAGAAGTTCCTAATAGAGAAATTGCACCATAGAATCGCAAATGAAAATGTATAACAGAAGCCATGTACACAATTGTAATTTCTATGCAAAGTGTCCTACTAAGCAGAAATGAAATAAACGTAAACATTCATCATTTGGACAAGTGCTCCAACGCACCTAAAGAACAAGCGTTGAGGGAGGAATAGATCACTTCAGGTATAACTCTTACATCAATTCCAGTAGAATTGACACCCAGATATTAGGAAAGCATCTAGGAAACTAAAAACAAAACTCTGGACATTAAGAGGCAGGTAACTACCCATCAGTTTTCAGGCCTTTACACTCTCAACTTTAGGCATGGGCCGCTGGTTTGCACTCCCAGCTCTCCTCCCTCGGTAGACCCCCCGAAATCCTCTGCCCCTGAGGAATCGTCCCGGAACACCAAACGTCTCCACATTCAGCTTCCTCTCCTCAGCCCATGTGGTTCGCCTGAGACGCACAGGAAGGGACATTCAGACAGCTTGTTCATTCACTACTACTTCATGACCAATGTCATCTTTTTACCTTGACTTCATATCCGATGAGACATTGTCAAAAAAGCACTTTGTTTTGTCATAGTAGAACTTCTCCTTGGGAGGATCCTCATCCACTGTGCTCTCGCTAGTCTGGCCCTCGCTAACCCCAGAGTCCACCTTCTCCTCTGGGTCTTAAGGAGAACAAGCAGTCAAATTCATGCAGATCAAAAACAGTCACTAAAACTGGCAGTTCGACAATAGTTTCTCTGCAGTTAAAACATGGCATCAACTACAGGTCTCAAACTAGTTCCATAGAGGGCACAGTGCGCCGGATCTTACTTGTAGTTAATTAACAAAGTAAATTAACCTGCTGTGGACACAAACAGGGGTTCAAACTGGCCCATGTTTGTTCTCACATCCCAGTCTAAATTAGTCTTTAGGACAAATACTTTTGGTTCTTCAGGACAAGAGATCCTGCCCAAGCACTAGACCCTCTGGAATGAATAACCTGGCCGTGACATGACAATGAATCATTTCACTAAATAGCAGTGCTTTTAAAGTAAGGAACTATTCAATCACTGGGCATGCAGGTACCTTTGATTGTCAGTTTTTCCTGAAGTTCCTTCTCAAGTTCATTTCTGTTGAACTGAGCATTGGCCGTTTCAAAGTCAAAATCCGCCTCAAATTGTATCGTTGTGGCTTTTGTGTTTTCTACAAGAAGCCGACCCCTCCCACGGTTCCTTGACCTACGATTGGCTGTGATCGTGATACATTTAGACATTTTAAATAAGTGTACAATGTGCACCAAACATTTTTACAATTCGCACCAAACAGCTTGATAAGCTACCTTGCCTTCGTCTTGGTGGCCTGCGGTTTTCCTCAGTGCCTGGCCTTTGGTCCTGGTCTGGGCTTGGCTGCGATTGAGTTTGCCCTAAAAGTGGAAATGGTAAGAGACTACAATGACCACTTGAACAAAAATACCCACAACATGGCAACCCATCTCAAAACCCAGAGTACAGTCTCCTGTTCACACAAGGTATGAGAATTCAATGCAGAACTCAAAATTGCAAGGAACAAGTGTTACTTTTGAGCTACTAAATCTATAAACCAGATGCCCTTGTCTGAAGTTACCGTTGGAAGTAGTCCTCTGAGACAGATCGCCATCTCTAGCAGAGCGCTGGGGAGGCCGACCAGACTCCCTTGCTTGCTGGCTTCTTTTTTGGGCAGCAATCTCAGCTGGTACTGTCTGGACAGCCTGCTCTACTGTCGGGCCTCTTCTCATCAAAGAGCTGTGAAGACCAGCCCCTGAGGAAGGCCAACAAGAATGGGGGGAGAGTTAAGAGCTGTGGAGACGGTCGTACACAACTTTAGACAATACATAGTGACAAAATTTAAAGATTTTCTAAAACGAAAAGGCTTTGGGGTCTTAGGCCTTTCTATAAGGGGTAACTATGAAACAACATTGAAGATTGCGGCACATTCATTAGTATTGCTACAATAACTTTCCCCTCACCCAGACCAAGAGCAGCAGCATACTGCTGGTTGAGTAGAGAGCTGGCAGCCAGTTGGTTATAAGAAGAAACCATATTTCGGTAGGGACTGTAGGAGCCCTGGGACAGGTATGCAGAGGAGCTGCCAATGGATGACTACAACAAGACAATAAGTATTAGCGCCTCTTACAAACATTGAAGTCATGAGACATCCTAACAGAGTTGGCCCTACTCCTACCTGGACAATGGCAGGGTCATGAGGCAAACCATGGTGTGATTTAGGTGGCACACACACAGTGATGTCCTTGATGTCACTCCCTCTGAAAATGATGTACTCGTATATTTCATCTTTGGGTGGCACAGGTCTGTCTGTAGGCCGACCTTCTGTCCCGAATGATTTTACTGTGTTAAAAGATAAGACTTTACATTTGAAAGATGGAATAGGCTTACAGATCTAAACTCAAACTGTTCATGTTAAAAGATGCCATGTTGCATATTCGAACGTAACTAAGCGGGTGTTAATATACAAAACACCCCGGGGAATCTCACCCTTCGCCAAAGCCACCGTCGAGTTATCCGTGTCGATTGTATACAAAATCCCTTCATAACGAATGCCGGCCTTGGATATAAGACTTATTTTACTTCCGATATAAGGTGTTCCAGTGCTCATGATTACTGTTGAAGTACCGGTTGTTCCGACTTCTTAGCACGAGGGCTTTGCTACAAACCTTTGTTTCAGCATTCCCGAAAACGCACTCTAACGTAGAATTTATCAGCCGTTTTATAATTGAGAAAACAGGTGATTTGTTTTACAACTTAAATTAGGGACACACCCCTATTTAAAAACGATTGCTAATTTGCCCTCGGTTTAAGTGGAATGAAATTACTGTAGCTATTAACCATTCAACACACCCATTGAATGGACGAATGATTACCTATTTTACATTTCAACTGGAATGCCCATTAAAGCAAACTCATTAAAAAATGTCGTCTATCCATTTACAGTTGAATGTATTACGCCTAATTATTTCATATTTTACACGTCAGTTTAGAAATCAGACAAACAAATGCAAAAGTCATAACATTGTGCACATGGCTGAACGCCAAATGATCCCTCTTGCCCGCCCAATCCCATTTCCAGAACAGTCCTTGTGCAGAGAGAGTACATTAATTAAAGCAAGATTTTTTTTGACATACAAAACTCAGAACTTGGGACACGTACTTAATGGAACTATTCCCTCACGCTGGTTAGCGAATAGCTATCACTATTAGTTTTTATTGCACTTTCATAAAAAATGGTATTACCTGTGACTGTACTGTTTGCTCTGATATTTTAGGCCAATCTGGGGGGAGATATTGTAGACCTACACAATTCTGCTATAAAAAAATCCTAATTATCGAGGATAGTTCATTGCTGAATTTATATCACACTGAAAATAGCTTTTCTACTGTCTTGACAATTCCCCATGAGGTTTTGACACAATTCTATTGTGTTGTTTGCAGAGAAGGTGTGGCGCCCTCAAACGCATTTCTAGTGGCACTCCAAACTCGCCTAACAATATCCGCGGAGCCATCTTGAGGCTTCGGTGCACGGGATCTAATTGCACTCCACTTCTGAATTCGTCTACATAAATGGTACGAATCCTGTCGCAAACCTTAATTTCCTAATCGAATATATGTCAAGGAAACATTTCAAGTCCGTTTGTATACAATACGCATGAAAATAAGCAAATATACAGCATCTTGGATCGAGTTTAATCTCCCCAACTAGCTCTCTCGACTTCGTGTTGTTTCAGTCTCTACATCCTCGGCAATGACAGTCGGAGCCATTTGTCCCGCCCTTTATCATCGGGAAACGACCAATCACCGCACTGAGGAATCCCTGTGGGGTGACGTTCGAAGTACTATGGGCATGCGCACGTCACTTCTCGAGCTCCGTAGCTCGCAGCTGTGTGAAGATGGCGGCAGGCTCCGATCTTCTGGATGAGGTTTTCTTTTACACTGAGGTGGACGAGGAAGTAGTTAGTAATCTTGTGGGGTCTCTTGAGTCCGAGCTTTCGGGCTCGGTTCACGGGAACCCTTGGGTAAGGTGTCAGACAGTCGTTAAACACAGTTCCGGGATAGGGGGTAATTCTAATGTCCAGCAGGGCAAACAGGGACTTGCTCAAGGGGTTGCAAAAGCAGGTATGCTGTGTTAACGTTGTTTTGCGTTTTGTTTAAAGTGTAAACGAAAGCAAGCGATAGTTTATCTTTAGAGTACCTACTAAGTATTGTTTCGCCCCGTTCTCTCACGCTTGTTTCCGCTCCATAACGGACTGGAGTGCAATGGGGTGTGATTAGTAATACGAGGTCCCAGGGTTCAGCTATGGATGCCTCATCGACTGAGTCGGACTCTTCGGTCGGGCACGGCCAAAGCAATACAGTTGCGGTCAGTGCCAGCATAATAGCTCCTCTCACAAACCACGGGGGGAAAGTAGGCACTTCCGCACCTCAAACTTTAAATGGAGGGAATATAATGAACTTTCACAATTCAGGAAGCGCGGTTTCCCTCACGGGGTCACTGTCCAGTAGTTGCACGAGTAGCGGCAATACCTCGATTGCTGTCACAGTTGTCAACAATGGGCCGGGGTTGTCAAATGAACATTCGAGCGCAGAAATGTCAACCTCGTCGAACACTGTAATTCAGACATCTTTCGTTAACTCTCGTAATGTTGTCACCACGTCTCAGGCTGCGGATCTGGCCACTGGACCGACTGTAACACTCGTGAGGCCGTCTATGCAAACTGCGGGAGCGGGTACGGCATTGAATGGGAGTAATAACACGGGATTACCTGCGGCTATCAATGTAGCGTGTCAGGCCATCACCACAACAGCACCCGGCGTGGCCATACAAACTTCGTTGTTGAACAATGGCCAGTCGCCCTCGTCTGTGGCTGTCAGTGCAGCGTCGCACATCATTAAGGCAGAGGCGCCCAAAACAATCATACAGACAGCCCCTGGTGTTGTAACAAACCCATCGTTCCAGAGCGCACCTAGGACTCCAACTCCGGTGACAGTGGCTGCCAACCCAGGAGCGATCCGAGCCGTCGCGCAACAGGTGTTGGCCCCTCGGCTCCCCCATACATCCTCAAATCAGCCTAATGTGCAGAATATTCAGCTTCCCCCAGGTATGTTTATTGTATATGATATTAAACAGTTTTCAAAAACCCTTTTGCCTGTCAGTTTTAATGTGTGCGTATTACTAAAGTAATGTCGAAAACCTTGCGGTTTCATTGGTTAATCAAATGACCATGTAATCCAGGGTTTTACCCGTTGCTCATTGCGTCATTGTTAGCATTGAAAATCCCGAACTTTCCCTGCGGACCTGTCTTGGTTGGTCGAAGCATGTACTTAACGCTTTCTTATTAACCATGCTGCGCTGTTTTCTTCCTGGCACTATTAACTAAGAACTGTAAGCTGCCACTGAAAATTATCATCTGCAGAGTTGTTCAATACCCTATATTTATTTCCTGTTCTCTAACTTGTAGAATCGAGTCTTTACAATTACAATTTAGAAATGACAAATGCTAGCGTAGCGCAATTGATTGGTAGGTGCCTTACTTCTGGCTATCCACTGTCTTCACTGTATGGCGTGAGGTGATCATAACCCCCACCAGAAGTGGAGACTGTTCTGGACCTATGTTCCAGCCTGTCTGAGTAGTGTCTCTAATGTCCTGTCCTTGGTGAGCCTTGTTGTATTTGAACCAGGTTTGAGATCCCCTTCTGGCTTGGTATGGTGTCCAGATTAATTATCATGCAAATTACAGTGTTTGCAATGTGTCTGTACTACGCTGTCTTGCCTCGTTTTGCGTTGCTATTTTAGGCTATCTTTGTAATTACCGTAGATTTCAGGACAACATTTCAAACACACAACCATTTCACTAACTTCTATATTAACTTTTGTATTCACACTGCAACTGGACTCACATGAGATGAGAGGATGTTGTTGACGTTCTTACACTACAACTCTATGTACATCAAATGAAATCCAATGTATCCAACTGCTAGACCTACGCAAGTTACATTTTTTTAATTACACACTTCTTGACCTAAACGACAAGTCACAGTGTGTATGGACAGTTAGTTTTTAAATGGTCATTGAATTTTAGCTTTAAGGCAAAACCATGTGTTGCTTACAGCAATATTACGTTTTGGCAAATAAGGCACAGCATTCCAACAAACCAGGTTCAATTCATATCGAGGTCATGCAAATCATTTACATGTAATGAAACCAAAAGCAATTTGCAACTGAAAACAGGTAACCTCCCAAAACCTCCTGCATTTCCAATAGGCCATTGGGAAGAGTGTTTAGTATTAAATGGCAGTGATTAAGCTCCTAATCCAGCCCTCTGTTACCTGTCTAAATGAAATAACATTAACAGATGTGGGACGATTGGTGCTAATCAGTTGTTACAGAGTTGTAAAGAACCTAACCTGTTGCCAGGCGGGCTAGTCTAACGTTCTCTTGTTTGTTCCACAGGAATGGTCCTAGTGCGCAGTGAGAGTGGGCAGCTGTTGATGATCCATCAGCAGACCCTGGCTCAGATGCAGGCCCAGTCTCATTCCCAGGGAGCCATGGCCCCGCGGCCTTCCACCCCCACCAGCACCGCTCAAGTCCAGATCACTTCAGTCCAGGTTGGTCCCATAGACCGGATCACCTTCCCTGGGCTGCTGGGTAGCTACATTGGCTCCCGCCAACATGCAGTTTAGAACAGACCACCAGCACCCCCCCACAGTCCAGATCAGCTAGTTTTAAACCAACCTCCTTCCCCCAACTTGCCTCCTTTTCCCAGGCTCCTGGGACCCCCATTCTCAGCAGGCAGTTGGCTCCCACCTCCACCACCATCATCAAGCAGGGCATGTCGGTACCAACTTGTGCCCCCATCACCACCACACTCCAGAGACCACCTGTCCTCCAGGTACAGTGGGAGAGAGCCTAAAGGGCCCTACAGATGGGCTGGCCTGTGTATTAGGGGGCAGGGAATATTACTGTAGGGACACGGCAGAAGGGAGAAACTGCACACGTCATGTCTTGCTTAAATCATCTTGAGGTGTGAATCTTTGGGCGATTGTGGTTTCCTGGTCTGTAAGTTTAGTGTGTTTGAGTGAAGGAGTTTTTCATTTCTCCACTGTGGGTGCAAGCTGTGAGCTCTCTTACGCACTCAGCATCAAGGCCAGTGGTCTCAGTGTAAACCGGGTTCATCCTGGGCCAAGAGTATCGTACTTCCATTCAGTTCCCTCAGGTATTGTATGCAATGGGTCATCTTTGAAAGGGATCTGAGCCATGTTTTCTGTTATATATATATATATATATATATATATATATAAAGGTTTGTTTTTCAATTGAATTGAACATTAAATGACATATTAAAAGTGGAAAAAGTTCTGACATGATTTATCTTTATCTCATTCTTTTACATCACAAAAACCTGACATTTAAACAGGGGTGTGTAGACCTTTTATATCCACTGTATACTCCACCACTGGCCATATATATATATAATTCCTTTGCTTTTGTTGTTCACTGGAGACATTTGGGTTTAAGATCAAAAGATGAGTATGAGACAAGAGTTCAGAATTTCAGCTTTCATTTCCTGGTATTCACATCTAGATGTACTAATGGGTGGGTTTGTTTGAACCCACCCATTTTTCGAGTGAACATAAGAATTGGAACAGGTGACTGACACATTTTTCTTGTTGCCCAGGTGTTGCATTTTAGGTTGATTGTTCAAACATTTAATAACTTTGCATGACTAGTCAAAGATTCCATCCTTGGTTTGAACCTATAAAGACCACATTTCTTGTTAAAGAGGATAAACCAACATGAAGACCAGAGGGCTGTCTATGGGAGAAAATTTAGCCATTGTCAAGCTGAGAAAACAAGAACAATCGACCAGAGCCATTGGACCAACATTGGGCATAGCAAGCACAACAATTTGGAATGTCCTGAAAAAGAAAGAAACTACTGGTGTACTGAGCAACAGATGTCGAACAGGTCGGCCAAGGAAATCTACAGTAGTTGATGACAGAAATATTGTGAGAGCTGTGAAGAAAACTCTGAAAAAATCAGTAAGTGCAGAGGTGAAGGTATCACAATCCCCTGTTCGAAGAAGACTCAGAGAGCAGAAATAGAGGCCACACCACAAGATGCAAACCATTCATCAGCAGTAAGAATCAGAAGGCCAGATTGAAATTTGCAAAGAACAGAGATGAGCCGCAAAAGTTTTGGAACACAATCTTATGGACTGATGAGACCAAGATTAATTTCAACCAAAGTGATGGAAAGGCCAAAGTGTGGAGAAAGAAAGGAACTGCTTATGATCTGAAGCATACAAGCTCATCTGTGAAGCATGGTGAAGGCAATGTCATGGCTTGGGCGTGCATGGCTGCTTCTGGAACTGGCTCATTAATATTTATTGATTATGCAACTGATAATGGTAGTAGCTGAATGAATTCAGAAGTGTACAGAAACATTTTGTCTGCCAATTTACGAAGAAACGCATTGAAACTAATTGGGAGGAAGTTTATCATGCAGCAGGACAATGACCCAAAGCACACTGCCAACAAACAAAGGACTTCTTCAGGGGGAAAAAGTGGAAGGTTTTAGACTGGCCAAGTCAATCACCTGACCTTAATGCAATAGAGCATGCATTTCACCTCCTTAAGAAGAGACTGAAGGGAAAAACACCCCGAAACAAAGAAGAACTGAAAGAAGCTGTGGTAAAAGCCTGGAGTAGCATCACAAATAAAGAGTGCAACAGTTTGGTGAAGTCGATGGGTCGCAGCCTTGAGGCAGTTATTGCAAGCAAGGGTTATGCCACCAAATATTAAATGTTATTTTCTTTAAGATTATTTGTTCCTTTACTTTTGCTCCCCTAAAAATGCTGTAGTCTAATACAAACAGTGAAATGTCCTAAGTTATTTAACACATCTAGATGTGAATACCATGAAATTAAAGCTGAAATTCGGATCTCTTGTCTCATCTTTTGATCTTAAGCCCAAATGACCAACAAAAACAAAGGAATACAGGGGACTGTATGTAGAAACGCTATTCTCTTTTTAAGGGACTGTTTTTATCTTTGGACTCTGTCAACTCCAGTGGCAGTGAGAGTCATTGCATACCTGCACTGGAACATGCTTTATCTCATTCACCTTATCCTACGAGTGTGCTAGGCTAACTCAGCTGACTGATGTAGTTCCTGATCAAAATGACATATGGCCCAGTTTGCAACTAGATGGAGGACAGAGAAAAATGACTGCGCTGTCTGACGGAGTGCCTTCTCAGAATTTCCTTAGTCTCCTTCCTAGACACTTCCGGCATCAGTCTTATCCTTTGAATGTGGTTGGTCCCCTGGCTTCAACATGGGTTGAGTTAGCAGACCTCTGATCCTGTGGTCAGACTTGAGCAGGCTCTCCCAAACTAGCTCTTTAGTGGTCTGTATGTAGATGCAGTTCTGTTCTTTAGTCTTGGGCTCAGAGGTGCAGCCAATGAGAGTTTGTCATATCATTTGATAAAAAAGATTAAAGTTTGTTGCTTATTTGATTAATGCAGTGTCTTCAGAATGTGTTCATACCCCAGAAAAAACTATGGTTGAGATACATCCAATATCCAGCTGTGATTGCTGCCGAAGCCGCTTCTACTAAGTACTGATTTAAGGTTTTGAATACGTATCGTAAAGTTAATTTCAGTAAACTGGTGCAAATTCATAAAAGCATGTTTTCTCTTAATGGGATAACCAATTATAGATTAAATCTCCAACATGATACCTTTTGGAGAAAGTTGAGCGGTCTGAATACTTTCCAATGGCACTGTATTTAATTGAGAAAATAGCTATTTTGCCACTGATCATTTATTTGTATCTGCATTTTCCTTGTGATTCCATAATGCATTTTTGGGATCAACCATATTGTATTTGCAGCTGCATACTATTAGATCTAGTTGGCTAGATAGCTAATATTCTGAGCTGTAGTTAGTTATTTGTTTGCTGAATGAGAATAGAATATTGAATGTTAGCAAGCTAGCACATAGGGCTTGTAACATCAGGTAGGAATTCCTGTAGTGAAATACAAACATATTTTCATTATGGTTGATGATGATGCTTAAAACTTGACTATGATATTAAGGTCAGGAGACTGTTATGGCCACTTTAGAGCCACTTTAGAGCCTGTCTTTAGAGCTGACACACCCCAAACATCAGTGAGCCACCACCATGCCTCACAGTGGGGATGGTATTCTGTTCCCTATATGCCTTGTTGAGCCCTCTCCAAACATAGCACTTTTGGTTGTGACCATAAAGCTCTATTTTGGTCTCGTCACTACAAATTACAGTGTGCCAGAAGCTGTGAGGCGTGTCAAGGTGTTGTCGGCAGATTGTAACACCAGATTTTTTGTGGCATTAGGGCAGTAAACGCTTCTTTCTGGCATGCAGCAATTTTTTGTACAAGTAACATCGTATTGTGCTCCATGAAACAACCACAACATCTTTTTCCAGAGCAGCCTGTAGTCCTGTTGCTCAGTTGTGCACTGAGGCCTCCTACTCTTCTTCCTATTCTGGATCGAGACAGTTTGCGCTGTTCTGTGAAGGGAGTAGTGCACAGTATTGTACTTTATTTTCTTTTATTTTCTTTGATTGATATATATATATTTTAAAGCTAACCCGGGAACAGAAGTGTAAACCTGAAGAGACTGTGCTGAAACCCCCTGATCGAGTCTTCTGGCTTACAGTCTATTAAATGTGACGCACTGAATGTTGTCTCCCCAGAGTCCTGTGGTTGTGGGCGGGGCTGCTACAGTCACTTCCCTGGGGACAACGCCAGCTGGATCTACCCAGAGGACTGCCACCGCATCATCCCGGACCACTGCCACCTTGGCAACGGTGCGGATCTAGGATCTACCTACCCCCATGAGTCAGGGCTAAGCCCTCTGTTCAGGGAATGCTCCTCTTCTAGACCATAACTGTATTACTAGTGCTCTAATGGTCTCTGGTAAATACAATGAAAGTACAGCAGATGTGATGGGGTTTATTAGACTTTTGAAGTATGAATGAAGTATGATGGGTGTTTAAGTGACAAGCTGGACTCTAAGGCTCCTCTTTCTGTTGCTACAGGAGACAATGGAGAATGTAAAGAAATGCAAGAACTTCCTGTCTACTTTAATCAAGCTGGCATCCAGTGGGAAGCAGTCTGAAGAGACTGTCACTAACGTTAAAGACCTGGTCAAAGATCTCCTGGTGAGTGAGCGCACACACCATTGATAGGATACAGCAAGTCATCAGGAGATCTTCAGCATGACTGTTGCGAGGATGAAAGCAGACGGAGACACCAAAGACTCACACTGTGCCTGTTGTCTCCTCTGTTCCTAAAGGAGGGGAAGATTGAAGCGGAAGACTTCACCAGCAGGTTGTACAGAGAGCTCAACTCCTCACCTCAGCCTTACCTTGTGCCTTTCCTCAAGGTTAGAAATGGTCTTGCACGCTAGTGAATCCACTAAGGCCAGCAATGACCCGGTCTTCCGCACCTACCCGCCAGTCAGCTCATGATGTCAGCCCTTTGCCAATGTCTTTCTGTCCTTCAGAGGAGCCTCCCAGCACTGCGCAAGCTAACCCCGGACTCAGCACGATTCATCGAGCAGAGTGGGATCCAGCAGCAGACCTCCGCCCCCACCCCTCAGACAGTGGTCCTGGGCAGCCCGCCCCCGCGCCCTTCCGCGCCAGCTGTGATACCAAACCTCCAACCGGCCATCAGCAAACAGGGCCAGCCCGCCTCACTGGTACTGTACTGCCATATACGTACATGTCCCTCCATGTGTATTGGCCCAAATAAACCAGGTGGTTTGAATCATGAATGCTGATTGGCTGATTGCCGTGGTGTCTCTGAGACCTTTATGACATGACATCACTTTTTTACTGCTCTAACTGAGTTAGTAAGCGGTTTATAAAAGCCATAAGGCATCTCAGGGTTTGAGGTATATTGCATTTTAATAGCACTCATTCATTCATGAAATCCTCCTAATCGTGCCTTGCATTTAGAAGTGTTCAGAAACATCTAAGTAACAAAAGTACTTGGGTTATTATTCAATGGTCAGTTTCCTTTGGGCAAACGCAACCTAAAGAAACTGTAAATGTGTTCAACCAGATACAAGCTTTTTAGAGTCAATGCATGCAAGGATAATAGGAACAAACATTCAACTATTGACTAGTTGATAAGTTGAGAAACTTTGGCTACTTGTTAAATTGATTCATCTAAGTACTCATGACTTCACACCGCAGGGCTATATTCTTATATTGCTATTATTTACCAATGCTAAGTCTGATTAAAGTTGACGTCCTTTACTGTCACTTCATAGAAAATATTTGATCTTAAGTACAAATTGCTTGACGTCAGAGGCAAATGTACAATGTGAGCTTTACTCTCCCGATTTATAGACAGACAGCAGCTTTACTTATCACATCTCACTATTGTCTACAACTGTTCTTATTATTATTTTACTACCAATGTCACATCTTAGTAACATATTATTATCATTATCACATCTCACTAACATATTTTTATCATATTAAGAAATATAGAAGTTTGTTATGTTTTCTCAATAACAGCTCAGTTTGGAATCTGTACTTTTTAGTTATAGAAGTACATGAGAGGATTGTCAGTCATTTTGCCAACTGCCCCCATGAACATTAACCTAATAAAATGTCAGGTGCTCCAGCCTCAGCAGCAGGGGGCGATGGTGAGGCCTCTTCAGATGACCCCCATGGTGACCCTCAGGGGTCAGCCACCCCACAGCCGCATCGTGCTGGGACAGCCACAGGTCAAACGGCTACCAATGGGTGAGTACAAAGAAGAACTTCACTGGTCCTCTCGCCTCTCTAGGCTACTCTTTTGCCTCACAAACCTTTTGTAAGAGATTATGTGTTTTGGCTGTTTTCTTTATTTACACATTTGACATGTACAGTGCCACATCAGTGTAATTTAGGCTACCTGTGAGAGCAGAATAATTTCCTTGTTGGTACGTATTGACTGCTGGCCAGCCTCCATTTTTTTATTGGTCTTTTCATTTGAGGCTACCTGATCTCTGTGCATTTAGTATATGATCTCCATGGGCTAATTAGTCCCTTTATATATTTGTCATATCATTATTATCATGTATTCATCTTAATGTTCTATAAAACACTGGTAATTATCAGATGGTCAAGCAAATGACGAGTATGTTTGGATGCATTTTTGAGCAAACAGGTCACTGGCAATTAGTTGAATGGAAATACTTTTTTGTTACGAACATGTAGTGTACTGTAATGGCATTCAACAAAAAGTATGTCAGAACTACACTTGTAGCCTGAATTGACTGTGTCAATGGCTGGATGCCTGTGACTCATCTCAACTCCTGTCTTCAAAAGAAAATGCATCCTATTAGGCTTTAGTGGAGAATTGAATTGACAAAATGCCAGGGCCTGGGCATGAGTTAGCGAGCTAGTGAGCAATTGGGAGAGAAACTTGGCTAGTGCCTTTTTGCCACAGGCCAGTGAAGTGTTTTGCTAAATAGAATCAATAGATACATTTTTGTAATGGTGTTAGTTGTGTTTTATCATATGTACATGTTTAACTTTAGTGTTAATGATCCCAGTATGTCAGTCTCAGTGCATCCTGTCATTTGTGTCATTTGTGTGGTCATCAATAAAAAATTTGCTTTTCTGGAATGAGCTAGAAATGCAGGCAATATTTAGGTATTTTGTCCACTTTCTTTGATGTGTAAACATGGTATACTTCAAGCCAAAGTATGTATAATAGATATTGACATTGTTGGAAGAGAATGAGAGCCTGGTTGTGAGAGGAGCGTGCCAGGCCTGAGAAGGTGATGGTTTACAGTGATCTGATGATTTACAGTGTTGAAAGCAGACCCACTGTAAACCCTGTAGTGATGTTAAGAGTGGAGGAGATCAACGAAGGTGATGTTTAGGGTGAAGGAGATCAACGAAGGTGATGTTTAGGGTTGAGGAGATCAACCTATACTGATGTTTAGGGTTGAAGAGATTAACCTTTACTGATGTTTAGGGTTGAGGAGATTAACCTATACTGATGTTTAGGGTTGAGGAGATTAACCTATACTGATGTTTAGGGTTGAGGAGATTAACCTTTACTGATGTTTAGGGTTGAGGAGATCAACGTTTACTGATGTTTAGGGTTGAGGAGATTAACCTTTACTGATGTTTAGGGTTGAGGAGATTAACCTTTACTGATGTTTAGGGTTGAGGAGATTAACCTTTACTGATGTTTAGGGTTGAGGAGATTAACCT